>VWZK01007618.1:12500-40746 GCA_013396935.1 Baryphthengus martii | reverse complement strand
ACAAATTGTGGGTTTTTCTTTCAGTAATCTTTCATGACAAAGTCTCTTTTGAAGATAGAGACAAAGCTGTATGTATGCACTGATGTAGATCAATTTTAGCAGAGTAAATAACCCTGATTTTGATACTTGTTTATGGTAAGGTGACTGCTGGTCTTTTTAAAGACAAAATCCTTGACTTCTGCTTGAGGCCTAGAGGGTGGTTCTCGAGCTTGAAAAGAAGATGACTAGGGAAGAAGGGGTACTAAAAGATCTACAAAATCATGAATTGCCTGTAAATGGCAGATGAGGAGTGGCTCTTTCAAGGAAAAAAAACAACCAAAAAACCAAAACATTAAACTGGGGATAGTTCAAATCAACAAGAGCTAGTTTTTCATGCATCAACAGATTTGCGTAAATCCCTGCTGAAAGGCTTTGGTGATGTCGGTTCTGTAAAGTTCAGGATGCTTGGATCAACTTCAATTGAGAGATCCTAAATCCCATTAATCTTAAATTCCCTGAGTTTAAATTAATTGGGAGACTGGGAAAGCACAAGCATATGAATATCAAATATACTTACTGAGCTTCCTTGGATATCTCGGAATGCCTTTGAGATATCAAGGAAGAGACCCTTGGGCTGAGACACTACAGCTGGTTCCTCTCTTGCTCTTTGGACTCTAAATGGAGCACAAGCAACATAAGCAGTAAATCATTACTGTTACTGAGACTTAATGTTAAGGATACTGGAGTGATGTTAGCTATATACAACATTTAATGTTGATGCCAGAGAAAAGCTAGGATTCTACACACGGCTTCCTAAACAATATAAGTACCCTTATCTGCCACTTTCTTTTACAGTATCAGAGATTTTAGGATCTAATTTTAGAGCTGCAATAATCAATGAGCTCCTCTTTACTAGGAAGACTATTTCACATGAATTCATCTGCACAGTAAGAATCACTCAAAACTTCAAGGAATCATTTTGGGTAACAAAGTTCTGTTTTTCTGAAAAACTGCAGCACCGCTATTTTTTTTTTTTAAACAAATCAGTACAACAGCGAGTTTTAGACTCCTACATAAAACCTGGTTAGTGCTAGGATGTTAATATCTTTAACAGTGTACTGTCTAAAAGAAATAAATGGGTTTTTTTGCACTCCACATAAACATTTTGTGTTCTTCATGACTTAAGAGTTCTTTCGTTTCCATCTTCACTCATCCATTTCAACTGGGTGACAGGTTTTAGTAGTTAGAATTTACTGAACTCTGAGACTTCCATCTCCAAACCACTTGGTGTAGAAATTGAGCAAGTAAGTTTAAAACTTCCTAGAAAGACGTGGGGGCGGTCAGCTTGAGTGTCTGAACTTGTCTTCTGCAAGCATGAGAATCACTCTTGTTTTAGGGACTTCCCAAAGGTAAGCAATGTTCAGTAATCACTAGTCCTGTCTGCTGAGCTGAGGCTCAAATATCAAAAAGGAAAATAGGAAAAAACATTTAATGTCACTGGGGGTTTATAATGGTTTTGCATTATTAGCTTCTATGGAACACAATCCAGGGTTTAGTTTGTGAATCAAAGACTGTTTACAATCTTAACTGAAATAATTAGTGGACAAGAGAAGTCAAAGAACCAGCAAGTTTTGTTTTGCAAAATTTAATTGCACTGGGTAGAGATGAGAGAGAATTCTTGGGTAGCATCTGTGCATCTGAAAATGTAGGATGTTGAGTTGCACAGAAAAGAATCTGAGAATGTAGGCTGTTGAGTTGCACAGAAAACAATGTAATCCAGATTAAAATAAAGGTAATGCTAATGTACAACCTTAAGAGAATAAATTCAAATGGACTTTAAATAGGAAGTAAAAAATAAGCAATTTGTGCCAAATAACAAAATAGCATAGCTTCAGACATGAGTCCTAGGCATAAAAACACTGGGACTGAGTGCTAAAACACTTGCTCCTTTGAAAGTATTTCATCAAGAACATTGTTTTGTTGTGAACTGGACTCATACCGCTGAATATCATACATGCATTTTAAGTGAATAGAATATGCCTTTCTCCTGTATATGCTAATACTTTACTGTTCTCCACAAAGATGCTGTCCTGATGATCAGACTCTGAATGTGTCCACCACAATGGTGGTATTAAATAGTCCGTTCTCACAGATGGACATTTTAAAACTTCAGTATAACTGCATCATATTCTCCTTTTACATATAGTATATCAATCCGTTTCTACTAGTAACCTCTCTCTACGTTTCATATCAAGTTCTGAAAGCAGAAGGAAAAGAGTAGGTTCTTGGGTCTTCCTCCACAGAAGTTGCAGCTCATGTATGGTGGTTGTGGGATCCTTTAGGAACTTTAAATAGGAAGTACTAATATCTTAAAGCAAGTGAGAATTTAAAGAATAATTAGAGAAAAGGGATGAGGCATCAGTGATACTTGGTACTATCTTGTAGAAATGCAAATCTATTTTTCTGTTTAAGTGTAACGATCAAATTGTGTTGCTGCCATGTTTGTTGGGTGTGCAGTGATTTGAGTGATTCACAACTCATTCCATTTTCAAAAAGTTAATTTACTTTCTCAGTTAACTCCTTAGAGACTGTAGTAAGTAGTTGCAATATGCACGTGGTAAGAATGTTCATGATGACACAGAATAAAAATGCCCTTGTTAAGAAGCTTTCAAGTCCAAAAATCTAAAAAGGAAAATTCTTTGGCGAACACAGCATTTACGTTATAGGACATATAAGTACAGGGTGAAAGAGAAAATGTTTGTGATGGCTGTAGGTTAACTAGTAAGTTTGCATGCATTAGGAGCTCTGCGCTTGCGACTTTTTGCGCTATACATCAGGGGTACTTAAGGTCAAATCTATTATTATTTGTGAATCGCTTTTAAATATGACACATATGAAAAGATGATTTAAAGAAAGATTTTTGTATCTCAGAATACACATAAGTTCTCCAACTTATGATTCTGTAATGAGTCTACTAGAGCTTTGAAGTGGCTTGGGTTTTTTTGTCTTAATTGACTAGTGTTTATTGCAGGCACTGGCCAGATAAGAGAGCATTGGGCAGAGAATTCAAACCAAACTCTGCGTTACATAGTTTAAGAAAGACCTGTCAACATCAAACATATGTATGATCTCCTCCTCCTCCCAACCCTTCAAGAAAATAAAATCTCGTACGTGCAAATTTCCTTATGAAGCTGTTTCTGCATTAAGTAAATCACTTGCATTAGTGTTTCAATTCCAGAGATGTGACATGTGATCTTGCAACATGTCTCATCAGACCGGAGCAATTGGAAGCAATGCAAGTGGAAGTGACAACTGCTGCCAAACCACAGAAATATGGTAGTGTTTTAACCCAGCATCAAGGACAATCATGTGTGTCATGCTTGTTAGTTCTTTTTTAAAAAATCTTTCTGTCTGGTTTGATACAGAATAAAAGCAGTATTAAATGTGAACTGTGCCAGACTAATGCCTGACTTTGATATAAGGTGAAGAAGCCTGATTTTTAGGACTAAGACTAATCTGCCCTCAAGTTTTGTGCTTTCATTGTCGTCACTCTGAATTGGTACTGGTACTTAAGAAGCCTAACAATTCTATTCATGTGGAGAGGGAAAGACAGACTATAGCATCCTGTGTCACAGCACCCCATAAAGTCACCATGTTATGATAAATGCCTTTGTCATGACTGCAAACTAATAAAACCACGACTTTTTTAAAAAAAAATCCAACAACTTGGTTATGGTTGCTATTGGGGACTAGAAGTCCAAACAAACCTTTTTTTTTTTTTAACAGCTTTAAATATCTGTAGTGGGTCTGGTACAAGTCAGCTTTACCTTCTTGTTCGAAAGAGGGGAACAGGCTGGAGTGAAAAGGGAGAAAGGGAAAAGGATGTACTCTTGTGTAGTAGTACACTGTGTCTCAGGAATGGTGAAGTTGAGTGGTGCAGGGATACTGAATGGGAATAAAGAGCCTGCAGTTTCAGCTGTACAAAGAAGAAAATATTTTATACCTGCTTTTAGATATTATGAAATCATGTATTTATTTTGTCATGGACATTGTTGTTCTATTTTTGAAGTATACAGAAACCCTGTTACTGGATTATGAATCCTTTTTCTGCCATGCAGAAGTATGTTTCAACCTCTTTGACATAAATATTTTCTTCTATTTTAAGTATGACAGAAGACAACAAATAAATGTGAAGAGCCTACTGGGATATGAAGCTCTATTCTGAGTACCCTGCATAACCGTTGTCAATATTAGGTCCACTTTTATTTTTAAGGCAAGTTGCTTGGAATGCTATAAACATATCTTGATGACAGGAAAGATGGTAAAAATAAGCTCTGGCGAATCTTTTAGATGACATGTCAGGACAGATTCCCGTTTGCTGTCTTTTTAGGAGGTATGGATTTTATTGTTTATGTGCATCGCTGCAAAGGAGCATTATCGAAAGAGAATGTGAAGATGATGGTTATGCAAAGGTCCTCCTGTAGAAAAAGGACAGTAGTGAAGAAAGTGAATGGGGTATTGCAAGCTATTTAGTGGGCAGGTCAGAAATGGTAGCCTCAAACAAAGGTGTGGCTCATTCCACACAGGATTTCAGCTGTGGGAGCCAACAGCTGTTTTTTGAAGGTAGTTTTGTTTGCCACAGAAAAACGTGTTCCAAATGTTAGACTAAGAGGATAACCTTTTTGACAGGAAACTGGATTTACTGTACATAGATTACATTCATCAAACCTCTGAAAGGAAACTTGTGATTCAGAGGTGAGTTGATGAAAGAAACATTGTGTGAGGCTGAAAACCGTACAAATAGATTTAATATAGAAGTATTTCCTGCTCATTCTTTATTGAGTTTCCATGTATCAGTGGTGATTGTCCTTGTGACTGTTTTCCAAGACTTTCAGCCTTCTTAACATATTTCTGAACAGAAAAAATTACCAACTTTCTGATTTTTTTTTTCAGTAGACCGTACTTTGACCACTGAATGTGCAGTGGAAAAGGATGAGAAGGTCCTGTTTCAGTTATGAATGCTTCTCCTTTTTTTTTTGTACTGTTTTTTTTTTTTTCCAAGCTCATAAAGGTCAGGGTTATTCAGCTTCCACTTGGCCTCCTTCTCTGAACAAGTAATCCACATTTCAAACGCATTATAAAGCCTGGCTCTGATAAGAGGCATTGAAGAGTGCAACAGAATTCCAGCACATTACTCTGACTTGACTGCACCAATTACAGGAGAGGCATGAACGGAAGGCAGTAATGCTCTTGGGAAGGAGGCTTTCCCATATGGATGTGTACTGTGGCTAGTGCTTTGCTGACTTTACAGTCCTCTTTGATAAACGATCAGGAACTATTATGTTTCTACAGACAAGCACAAAAGGGAAAATGTAAATAAAATGGATATCCCCTTTTATTGTTGGGATTTAATGACAAGTCAAATGCAAAGACTCTGCTAGACCTATAATAAGAGAATGAGATCCCTAGCAGGAAAAGAATGGGTATGGATATGGATTTCTATGGATATATTTCCTGGGTACAGGGTTTTGAGAGGTGGAGGAGGTTGAGTGTTTGCTAGGGACTGCAGTTACAAGCTAGCTGTGAAGTGAATGGGATTTTGTTGAAGAATACTAACTGCTTGCTGAACTTTTGGTGTCCTTGGCAATGAGATGAATCTGTCACTCAGGAGTTGGGTCATGTCTGTATGCAGTTAGAAGAAGTTAACAGACCAGTTGGTGACGAAGATTCTTAAATCCCGTGGAGCTGATGTAAATAAAGCCCATATAGCAACTGAGACACATAGTCGGCTTAGTAATAGAGTTAACCCTTACACAGCATAAAATGGACAGGGAACAATGACACTGAATCTACTTGGGGGGGGAAAAAGGTATCTAACTGGAACACTGAAAAGTAAGCTACAGATGTTAGGGTTAAGTTCTTATAGATCTTAATTATTTCCTGTCATTTGTTGTTCATTTATGGCAGTGATGTGGGTTGTTTTTTTGTTGTTTGCTTTTGTTGTTTGTGTTTTGTGNTTGTTTTTTTGTTGTTTGCTTTTGTTGTTTGTGTTTTGTGGTTTTTTTCTGGCTTTTTTTTTTTTTTTAAAGAATGGAGATAAAGTTGGACTCTGAGGAATTCATTCAGCTTTCTCTATTGTTTACTAATTTTAATTAGCTATTACAGCAAGGATATTTTCTACTTTAACTATCTAAAAATGTTATTTTTTTGCTAATTGTAATACCTGAATGCTTTTAAGAGTACTGTGTAGTTCTTTTACCGTTACAGTGTACAAAGGTTACTTGAAAAGCAAAAACAATATTATAGCAAGTTAAAAAGAAGAAACACACCACAACTAAACTGAATTTAGAGTTGTTACAAAAGAAATAGTCTTGATAACTTTTTATTTTTAGTAGAGATGTTAGTTTAAGTAGAAAACAGGTTGTGATATTGTACCTCTGTTATTAGACTTCCATGTTCTGTTATAAATTTTAGCGACTGTTACAGAGTTATTTTTTTTAAAAAGCACTCTGCTGGAAGAAAATTCTGCTGTGATTTCAGATTAAGACATGTGTTCTGCAGATACTCATAAAAGTATAGATCAGTGTACGGCCATTGGTGGAAGAAATGGTGCATGAACAATACAAATTCACAGAGGACCTGTGAAGAGAAAGTGACTTTCCTGCTGGAAAATGAGAGCAAGGGAGGAGAAATGTCATCGAGGCTAATATATAGAATTTTTGTCATTTATTATTAAGGCTCTAAGAACTTGCCCAATTATTTCTTCATTAGATTGCCAATCATACTCTTCTCCCTGCCCATTGAGAAGTGACTATTTATTTTTGTGTAGTTTCTAATCTTTTAAGTGAATTATGTTTTTTTGCTTTTTTTTTTTTGGTGAGGTATATGGCCCTGAAGTAATAAAAACTAGATGTGATTTGCCTAAACAGAACTGCAACTGCCAACACAAGTAACACAAAATCAGTGTTACGGTGCAATACTCCATATTTTTTTTTTTAATTTTTATCTTCCCAATAAAAGTTGAAATGCATTAGGGTCTCTTAGTCAGCGGAGACACAGATGGAGCCAGTCAAATGTGGATCATCGCCAGCATACCCAAGACTTGTTTTCAGTCTATTTTCTAGTCAAAAAGTTTCACGGGGTGGGAAAAGTTAACGATGATGGTAGTGCCTTTCCTGCAGAAAGGATGGAGTGTTTCCATGGTGAATTAAACTGCACAATTTCTGAGCAATGGAAGTGAATTAGGCAAATTCAGCAACTTAATTTTAAAAGAAACTGTAAGCTTTAATTGTCATAAATTCAGAACTAATTAAAAACATGTTGACAAAAATTGGACCAACAGCTTGTCGCTTTCAAACTGAAGTGAAATGCAAAGTGCTGAGAATAAATTACCAGGTCTGAATTCAGTTCTTAAGTTTAGTGCATTTACTGCATGCAGGATACCTCAGGTTATTGAGGCCAAAAATAAATGGTGGAAAATATTCTTTCCATGTGACTCATACTTTACGGATAAACTCTGGACTTGGTGTTTAAACTTTGAGATTTGAAGATCTTTGTCGATGACTGGGTCTAAATGGGTGATTCAGTCCTATTTTAACTCCATGCTGGGTGAGAACTAGACATGTACCATCTCCTGTCCTACCTCACAACATGTGAGGAAGAAATAAGTCTGGGGACATGGACTGTAATGTGTAGCTCCAGGAGGTCCAGATGGGTCCCAAGTCTGGATTATTAAGTAAATAGAACCACAAGATGTGCTGTGGCACGTAACTGCCCCCTCAGTATGTTCCCATCTGCTCTGATAATAACTAGGTATAATGTAATGTAAAAGAAAAAAAAAAAATTCCCCAGAGGTTAACTGTTTCAGGATTGATAAGTTTTCAAAATATACCTTCATATATTAGTGAACTTAGTTCTTGAATGTAAGACTAGTGTTCTTCCAGGGAACCAGGTGGATAAATCTTCTACTCTACATTTTCAAAAGATAAACATATAACAGTTTGCATATGCAACATTGTGCTACAGCTATCAGATGACTAAAAATCCTTGTAGGTAGCATTTCACATTTTTCTGCTCAGTAAGATAAATCCAGTTCTAGTATTCAAAAGCAAACTCTGCATTGATGGGCACATGCTTAAAACATGACTCAGGTGCCACAGGCTGGCTAAAGAATGGATTCAAAAGCGTGCTTAGGAATTTTGCTTTGACTTGCTTGGGTGTCACTACAACCTGCCAGTGCTGGGTACGAATCTAACTGCCATACAAATTTTAAAAGATCTTGAAACAAGGACCAAAACATAAAGGATTCTATGAAGTATAGGCTAAAACTGACATCCTTTCACTTTTACACTATAGTGAGTTGACCTTGGCTGACCACCAGGCACCCACCAAGTTGCTCAATCGCTCCCCCGTGCTTTATTCAGCACAACAAGGAGGAAAGACAGTAAGATGGCAAGAGCCTGTGGGTTACAATAAAGGCAGCTTAATGGAAAAAAGCAGACAAACAAGGGTGCGTGCGCAGAGCAAAGCGAAACAAGATTTTATTCTCTATTTCCCATTAGCGGGCGATGTCTGGCATTTCCTGGGAAGCAGGGCTCTGGTACGCGTAGCGGTTGCTTGGAGGACAAGCATTTTCTCAAATGAATGCCCCCACACTCTTCCTTCTTTCTCTCCCTTTTATAATTGAGCTGACATCATATGGTGTGGAATATCTTTGGTCAGTTTGGATCAGCTGTCCTGCTGTGTCCCCTCCCAGGATCTTGCCCACCCCATCTTACTGGGCAGGGGGGAAGATGTTGGAAAGGCAGCCTTGGTGCTGTGTGAGCGCTGCTCAGCAGCAGCCACAACACCGGTATCTCACCTGCCTCCCAATACAAAGCACAGCACCGTAAGAGCTGCTCTGGGGAATGTTAACACCATCTTGCACAACTTCAATATCAGAGATGTCTTTTAAAATACAACCCTAAAATAATTAGCAGAGTACTCTAGGGTCCATCCTAATACAAGGTATAAATTTGCAAGGCCTGTATATGAAGTGTGACTGATAAGATATAGCATGGAACTATGTGACTATTTTGCTGGTTTTAAAAAAAAAACAACGCAGCAACGAGCGTGCCCATGTGGAATTTTGTTCTCTGAGCCAATTACTTGTTTATAGTAGAAAATTCCTGAATGACTTCTCAGGCTTTGGCATCCTGTGGTGAGTCTTTTGGAAAATGAATGAGAAGTAGATATATGGCTAGTAGAAATACGGAGGAATAAAGACATGTGTAGTGCAGGACCGAGTAAAGCTCTTCATACCTTCTTTGCTAGTTAAAAGGTCTAGTTACATTTTAGAGTAAATTTAAGTGTTGAACTCAATTCCAACTTGTTTTCCTTTCCACAGACCAAACTGCTTAACTACTGCCCTGAGTAGAGTAGCATAACACAATGTGTCAGCTATGAGGAATGGGTAAGGACTCACTTCATGAAAATATGAATTATGCTGAATTTCACAACCCCTAGGGCATCTTTAGCCCTAGGAAAATGCCAATGACAGTTTGGGGTCTGGTGCTGAGAAGTGAGTACCATACTGTCCAGTAGAATTATTTAAAGTGGGTTATAGCTAATATGGAAATGTACTAATACTCTACTACACCTTACATGATGGAATTAGAAATATATACTTATGTTTTTGAGATGATACAATTAAGAAGAAATATTTGCAGAAAGCTCAGAGCTGAATTCGTGCTAGAAAACTTATTTCTTACTGCCAGGATGATTCATTTACTTTTCAAGAGCAGTTTCACTGAATGAAGTTTACTTTGCATTCTTTTCTTTTCTAGTCACTTCAGCTCACTGGTTGTGAAGTTATTAAGCTGGTATCCAAATAGTCTATCTTGAGCTTCTCTTTTTATTTTATTTTTTTAAGAATCATATGTGGTTATGTGATGACTTACAATCTTCAAGTCAAGGTGGATAATTACCTGTTATCTGTGAAATCTGTATTGCAACCGCTTTAAAGCAGGGCTGTGTTTTCTCACGTGGTCGACACCATAGCTGCTGCTTTTGCTTTCTGCATTAAGCTGTCAGACTCAGGGGTAGGACATTGACTGAGTTGTTTCATGTGAAGTATAATTAATACTTGATTTATCTTTTGCATAACAACAAAATACTTAGAAAATTTAGTGTAGTATAATTTGTGCAATGACAAATTTTCCAGTATTCTGGTTATGTAGTTTGGAGCAATTGACTTTTACTTGACGAGCCTCTCTATGGTGCACCTTCCTCACAAATAGAATCAAGACATATATTTTAACATTTGTTTGTAATAACACTGAATTTGCTCATTCTGTGAATTTAAAATAACCAGAAAAGAAAGACTTTTCAGTATCTTTTACTGCCTGTACCTTGTACATACTATAAAGGCCTTAGGTAGCAAGTCCTTAGTGCCTTTTTGTTCAGTTACCATGGTAACATTTCCACAGCTAAAAAAAAATTCAAGAACATCAGTTTTTTTCACTATCACGGAAAAAAGTGTTTCTGTTCTTTCATGAGAATTAAAAACATCCATAAGGTTTTAAGGAACTTATACCAGGTAAGACTGTAAATTTTAGAAAAGATTTTAAAAATGCTTTTGGTTTTTTATGCATTTTAAAAAAATACATCAAAATGGGTGAGGGAAGCAACTTGCTTAATGGAAAACTTTGTTCATGTGTTTTCCTGATTACACAAATATATATTTATATGTAATTTATAGATTAATATACATGCAAATAGAATTAATATAATAAGCCGTAAAAGTTCTGTAAATTGGGTATTATCCTTATAATGTGATCCAGTTGAGATCTTGGGGAATTTAATGAAAAAGCATAAAATAAACCAGGTTTGTAGTAGAGCTGCGTGTTGTTAAGCCTCTTATTTTCATGTGGGGGAAAAGCTACCTCTATCCTCGACAAATTGTTAAGGATAAGACTTGAATAGAGTAGAAATGTGCAAGAACTCTCTGAACGGGGTCTTGCTGCTGGCGAAATGTTAAAAGGTAATACAGGAAACAAATATTCTTGTGATCACATTGCTTAGAAATAGCGTGTAAAATATACTTGAGCTATCATGGTCTCTAACATCATCTTAGCTTGAAAGCTTTTAGCTCAATTTAGTTACATCAACTTCAGCAAATACTGATAAAAATGCCTTTGTAATTTTTTTTCTCTGCAGAATGTAAAGATTTATATCTGGTAATTATGGAATTGTTTTTGGTTATCAAGGCAATATGATAGTAAGCAATTAAAATGCGTAATCAAAAATGACCACGGGACAAAATCTCGGGCTTACTTGGCAGTCTAAAGCCTGAAAGCTTGCATTAATTCCTGCTTGCCTTTATTATATTAAATGTTGGGGTTTTTTTTACTTTTCCCTTGATGAAAGTCACATTTACTCCTAATTGCAACACAGGTGCTCTTGTGATACTTAAATAGAAAATACACTGATGTAGCAAACCAAGAAAAAGTAAGGCTATTTAAGCTCCCTCCAGCTCCATTGCTTAAAAAAAAAATAAATTGTGTAGTCAGCAAAGTTTCACTGCTCTTACCAATGTCTGACAAGTTCACCCCATCAAGGTTCTTTACTTTTTTTCCTCTTCTAAATGATCTCAAATTTGAGTTTTATTTTTGTCAGTCGTGTTGCTAAAGGAAAACAAGGAAATCTGCATCTGGGGATAATTAAAAAAAAATAATAGTAAACATTTTTTTTCCAGGTGAGTTATAGAAAACTGGACCTAGCAATTTGATATGCAGGATAGTTCATCAGAAACCCTTGTACCAGGAAAAAGGTCAAACCTCAATTTTCAGTGACTGGTATTTCTGCTAGGGCTGATTCTTTAAACCATCACAATTTGGGAAATTTGTTCTCTTTCATAAGCCATCTTTATCCAAAATGCACTATTTTTAGGGTTGGATATTTTTGTTCTGATTCCTAATGTGGTGTAGACAATACCCAGTCCTGTCCTGCAGTGGAAAAAATACTTTTAATTATTTTTTAACTCCAAATGTGATCTTTTATATATCTGCATAAGATAGAGAGTCCTGACAAGTATAACAAAGATCTCTAACAAATACCAGTCTGACTTCAGAAGGCTGGTGTGATAACGTTTGTCCAAGGCACAAGCTTTTACTCCTACAGGCAACTACATTTTCAGTATTTTTTCTGAGGAGCTGCTCATCTACTTGAGGAAAAAGCTCCAGAATTAGGATTAGATTTTAAGAATATTTTTAGTACGTAGCCATTAGTTACTCTGCCTATTTGCAGACAAAATACTTAGGTGCAGTTAATGCCCACATCTCACTTCAGAGTAGATTGTATTAGCTACTGGGATATAATAAATCCACTGGGCCCAATGCTTGAATTAACATAATAATTAAAGTTTCAGCACATTGTTGTAGGTCACAGTAAGAAAATGTTTAATCTTTCTGCATTCATCTGTGTATATTCAAGGCATTGGGAGGTCTACAGAGACTGAATTAAATTTAAGTGTGTCAGAAATGAGCAGAGTGTTTTAAGAAAAATGTGAAAAAGATTTAGCTTTGTTGGGAGCTGCTCATAATTGGTTTTGTTCTAACAATAAAAGATACAGCAGAATTGGGTCACTACTCAAGTTACAGCTCATTTAATGTGAGAAAGCTGTAGGTGTATAGCAGCCAAAGTATAGAATTATCCTGAATCTGCCCGCTTAAGGATTTGGGGGTTGTTTTGTTCATAGTTCCTTGTCTGTGGTCAGCCGTGACTATAGGAAGGATCATCCAAAGTGCTGGACTGGAATGAGCAAGCAGGAGGTCTAGTAGGTCAGGTGCTGTAGGGGGAGGTACTTTATGAAACTGTGAGAGCATTAAGGGAATGCAAGTGTGCTTTTCCAAACTATCCCAGACTTAAAAAGTGATGACATTAAGAGGATCTTTTAATGCCCTTTTATGAGTCTTCAGTAAAACAAAGGGATGTTCAAAATTACCTTGTTCTGACACTACTCACCTGACAGGGGAAGATATCTAGATGCTGATTATCAGAAATGGGTTAAGATCCAACTTCTCTTGAAACCACTTTGGAAATTGAGGGTGAATTCCTGAATTTCAATAGAATCTTTAGCAGTAGTTAATTCTTTCTTCTGAAATACTCCTTTGATATTACAGGTGTAAATGGATTTAGTCGTTTAATGGGTCATTTACTATGATAAGCATCCACTTGATCAAAAAATCCCCCAAAACACAACAGAGTGAGTGAAGAATTTTATTTGTATTGTAGTATTCTGAGGATCCAGTGCAGACTTATTCAGCTCTGCTTGGGGCTGAACAAACACGCTTAAGAAGTGGAAGATGAACAAGGTAAATAATGGAGATAGTAAAGCTGCCTAGCTCAGTTGGTCTGTGTTGCTTGTATGGCAGCATGGAAGTTGCTTATTAGGTCTCTTTTGGGGGAGAAGGGAAATAACTGAGAGGGACAGAGCCAGACAAAACAAAAGGTGCATGAGCTGCCCTTGGATACATCGAGCAATTGTCATTTTGTGGCTTGCGGATTGGTGAATGCTGCCTGCTTTTGTTTATGAAATGGAAGTACTTCAATGTGCTGCTTGTCTCCATAGCCCCAGACTAATTTACAAACAAATAGTCCTTGAATAATAAAATAATCACAATATCCTGGAGTTAAATTGTGTTTTACCTCTAAATTTCAGTTTAGGAATCTAATGAAAAAGAACACAAATAGAAGAGAATTAGGAAAGAGTGGTCAACCAGTTTGCAGATTTCATATTTAATGATAATCAAGCAGAATTTTCATGACAGGCTTACCTTTTTACTTTATTTTACCCTATTTCATTTGAATACTGAGGTAAATATTACCTCAACAATAGCACTAAGGGTGGGATTCTAATATACTTTAAATATAGCTTCCTATTAGTACCAAAACTGAATTCTGTAGGGATTGCAATCAAAACTGCTAGCGAATCTGTAGGCAGTTGGAGCCTTGGGGAGAAATATAGATAAAAATTAGAGAATGCTTTCTTGATTGACAGATGCAGTAATTCTTTCTTCCTTGGAAGTTCAGAAAGGTTTAAATAATTTCATGAACATAATAACTGACCTGATGTTTCAGTGATGAATGCTAGTGTTTTGTGAAGAGCTCTTCAATTTTAATTAATTTGAAGGTACCCAGAGTAGTTATCAAATGGCTTTAGAAGTCTAATGACATGTACTCAGAATCAGAAGTCTTGTGTATTGTACATAAAGGGTTTTACTCATTTTCTGGGGGTATTAGAAGTGAAGAGATGCTTTAGAAAAGTGAAACTGTACTCAGCAATTCAAAGAAAACACTGTGTTGTAAGAAAGTTGAATTACTAGCTTGTAGAACTCATGGTGAAAACATTTTCTGAATGTATAGTGATACTGTCACTCTGGCTACTGCACCATGTCATTTTCCTGATGTAGTAAATGTAAGACCTAATTGGCCTCTGGGGCTATGTGTCTAAACAGCCCAGCAGTAGGGGAACCATGAGATGTGGACTGAGAAGGAAAAAGTGGAAGTGGCTAGTAAGAGCATTTGTGTTCAAATTATCATTTGAAGAAAACTTCCAATTACTATATCATGAGGAAGAACCAAAAAAAAGAATAATTCTTATTTCTTCTGAGGAGAATGGGAGGGGTTTGTTACACCTAGATTTAGCATAGCATTTTCCTGCACTGCAATGTTTTCTATTCAAATGGTTGATCCGGTTACAGTCCTTGCCTCTGACTCCTGTGTAGTTTTGTGTGGCACGAACAGTCACGTTTAAGCTCTGCAGGAGGAACCAGCTTGTGACTCCTGCTGTTGTTGACACAGGCTTCAGTCTTGCAATTTTTTTTTATTCCTTATTGGCTAGAAGAGGAAAATTTGTAGTGAATCGATATCAGTTGCTCAAACATTTGGTGGCAGGATACACAGATTCCATTGCATTTCCCGCAGCCCCCTCTGGCCAATAGCTTAGTGGAGTACTAGCGGCTGTGGTGAACCCAATCTTCCTGTCTTGAGGCGCAGAGAAACTTCAGGCCCTGCATGCAGGTTAGATTATTGAAAAAGGAATAGAAACAAACCTGAAAGTTATGTACTATTGTCTGTCAATAGTGTATCTCAAGTTCTCTTTTGATTATCCTTTGTTAGATATGTTCAAGTATTCCTCAAGATCTGTTTTTCTGTAAGTGTTCTTTGGATGATTGCTTTGTTGCTGTTGTGGTTTTTTTTTTGTCTTATCCATAGGGCATAAGGCTGCAAATAATATCAGCCTCCTGTGCAGTAGTGATAAATATTGAAATATGTTGGGTAGTTATTTTAGACAAGTTCTTTAAGAAGCAAAATTACTCGTTAATATCTGATGTTTCTAACATGAGTCAGTATTTCTGAAGTGTCAGTCTTTCTATCCTTTTCCTGTCCTTTCCATTGCCTGAGACAGGAGATCTTAAGTTTTATATGAGATGCATGTAATGATGCACGTATGTCAAACGAGCTATGACACTGTAAGTCTCTCACCTTCTTAAGCAGAGTTATTGCATAGAGAACAGAATAAAATATCACTGGTGTAAATGTGCTGTCTTCAGTGGAATTTACCAGCAGATAACTTGGCCCAGACGTGACAGCAAATCTTTCCTCTGAAATGTCAATACAGCACTAGAGTCCAATTATTTTTATACTCTGATAATCTGCTTTAGCCTGTACAGTGTTACTGTAGGCTTATATAAAAAGACTATTGGTAATCTCAGTAGGGAGGCCTCCTTATCAAGAGGTTTGAAAGATTTATGACTTCTGAAAAAATAAAGATCAGTAGGTAATACTGAATTCATGAAAAAAGCTAGTCAGTCTTCAAAAAAATAAATGTGTAACATGTATAATACTGATTATTTTGCGACTTGCAGAAGTTTTCTTGGATTTCCTCACATTTGATAATGAGACTGAGCCAGAAATCTGAGTTTTTAAAATACATGTTGAAAATGGCCCTTTAAAGATAAATTTAGACATACCTCTTTTATATATTCATAGCTGAAAATAAATTGGTGTACATTGCTAAGTACAATTTAAAAAATATGATCAGGCTGAGAAATCATTTCAGTTTAAAAAAAATCTAATTAAAAAAGGATTGCTGTCGAGTAGGTCTTGCAAGCCTTATTTTGATATAGCGCACTGGTATGATGTTAGAACGTAATTAAACTCTGTTAAAAGAGTACATCATGTCCTGGTATGTATTGTAAAGAGGAGATGACAAAGATTTGTCTTCTGATTAATATAGGAAAACTTATGGTTATTACTTGAAAATCAATATATCCATCAAGTTTCTTTAAATTGTTTCCATTTTTTTATCACCTTATGAGAGTAAGCTTTAGACAATCATGGAAAAAACTGGGGGGGAATAGATGTAAGAGCTTTAATATTGCACTGATCTCTTCCTATGCTATTTCACATGATAGAATTGGGACCTCTGTAAGCACTCTTGTTTCACAAAGTGGCTTTGCAGGACAATGACTTGAGCTCTGCAACACATTAGTGCATTTGTTTCAGTAACGCTTCTTTCCTAAAAATCACTGTTGGTTAGGTAGCTGCTACTGCTGCTTTATAACTTAATGTAAATTACATTGGTACCAAAATGTGTGGTTACATGCGTTTATGGATGTTGGGAAGCTGTTTGTTTTATGTTGATTTTTGAAATAATCGTTTCATGATTGTGTACACATGCTCTGGATTTGCCCTTGAATGTTTGTTAAAATGTACATGGAGGTGGCTGCATTTTTGTGTGAATACCTATGGGAGTTTTTCTCTGTAAAATACGGATAGTTGAGCTGTTACAGCCATGACCTTGACAGGAGTCACTATTACAAAAAAACAGTTACTAGTATCTTTCTTTCATTCTGAAATGTGCACTTTCTGTCTTTTTTTAAAAAAAAATCTAGATACATGGTTGATTCTTTTTCACTAAGAATGCTGTCTATTCTTACTCCAAATCACTTAAATGTTTATACCTTGTCCTTAGTTTTGTCTGCCAGCTACATTCATAAAGACAAACTGAAAACAAATTTTCATTACTCAGTGTAGTGATCATTAGGTCAGTTTTACATTTGGAGGAAGGTAAGGGCCTGTTGTACCTGCCATGGACCTATTGTAACGGATCTAGGAGAGGGCAATGATGATGATCAGAGGGCTGGAGCACGCTTCCTGCAAGGGCAGGCTGAGAGAGTTGGGGCTATTCAGCCTGGAGAAGAGAGAGCTTCAAGGAGACCTTATTGAGGCCTTCTAGTATATGAAAGAGGCCTATAGGACGAGTGGGGAGGCACTTTTTACAAGGGTTGTAGCAATAGGGTGAGGGGTAATGGCCTCAAACTGGAAGAGGGCAGATTTAGGTTAGAATTTAGGAAGAAGTTCTTAACCATGAGAGCGGTGAGACACTGGAACAGGTTGCCCAGAGAAGTTGTGGATGCTCCATCACTAGATGTATTCCAGACCAGGTTGGCTGGGGCTTTGAGCAACCTGGTCTAGTGGGAGGTGTCCCTGCCTATGAGAGGGAGGTTAGAACTAGATGATCTTTAAGGTCCCTTCCAACGTAAACTATTCTATGATTCTATTCTAAATTTTAACTATATTAGGTGTTAGAATTCAATACCAATTATTAAAATCAATCCAATTTTAAATAGCAGTGTTCTTTTACACACTTAATGAGATGTTCTACTTTTGCCCCCCTTCAGAAGAAAAAACTGTTTCTTAAAATATTACAAATTGTTTATAGCTTTTACTTGAGTTTTTAATAATGAAAAAAGAGGAAAACAATGTTCTTTAACAAACCAGAAATTGATGATTTGTTGTCCAATGTAAATGCACTGTCAGTTGCTTTAGAAGGGTGAGGTTTTCTGTAACTTGCAAAAAGATCTCAAAGATGCTGCTATAGACAGTTAAGATCTCATTGGTGTAGTGTAAGTAGTTATATAGCCTGAAAATTAAGAGAAGCAGCATATAGGAGCATTTTGGAGTCCATTTGTGATAATTACTTGAACAGGATATATAAGAATTGATTAAGTTTTTACAGGTGAAGTCAGCATATGTGGAGAGGGAAATGAAAAAAAGCTTTCTGAGCCTGTAGCTCATTTGGATGCTTTTGATCTAGTCGCTGATGGTGGCTGAAGGAAACTCTGAGGTGCCAAAAGTAATATCAAATGCACCAGAAGAGGGCATATTGCTCCTGTTGTTACTTCTCACAGAAGAACTTGAACTTTACGGAAGAAACTATCTGTTTGTTTTTATTTGTTTTTTTTTAGAAGTATTCCTTGTGCACTCAACAACTTGAAAACGTGTTTCTTTGTTTTAAAATGTGTAACTCATTATTAGACAATAGTATCCCCAATGGGCTGGAAAACGTGGTTAAAAAAAAATTTAAGTATCTTCTTCCAAATCCATTTGAAAGACTAAGACAGAGATCCAACAGACTTTTTCCTAGTGTTTATGTCTAGACATTCCTTCAATGGTGCAATCTTGGGCACAAATTAGAAAAAAGTGACCACTGTGTACAATACCCTCTAAGTAGTTTGCTTTGGTTTCCCTTTTTCAAATCACTACTGTGTTTTTTAGTAATAAGACAAATGCTCCATTTTCCTGAAGTACCTCTCTGATACTAGGGACTAACTGGCTCTAACAAGTGACTGCTAATGCTCACAGAGCCATTGCAGTGGCCCTTCCTCTGCATCTCTGGAAAACTTATTGCTACACAGGGCTTCTTTTAACAGCAGTTATTTAGGACCAGAAAATTGCTTACTGTTTTTCATTGGATCCAGATCCCAGGAACTGGGTTTCTATCCAGGACCTAGACTGCTTTCAACTTGTGCAAGAACAACTGCATTTGTGTTTTGATGTTGTTTTTTTTGTTTGGTTGGTTTTTTTTTTTGTGTGCAGCTCTCCCTTGCAGGCAGAAGAGGGACAGCCTGGGCTGAGGAGAAAGAAGACCTTTGCTTTTCTCATGTCATCGCTCCAACCAGATCCGTTTTAAAACTTGCGATTGCAGAAGTTTTATAGTTACAGAGATGAAATTTAAAAACACTTTTACTAGCGTAATGTCTTTTTTCTAACTCTGCTTTCTGTAAGCAATCTGATTTGAAAAGCATGTGCACTTCTGAGCCTTTGAAAGCTGAAACCTTATCTTTTATAGTTTAGCTGCAAAGTCAGTTGGAGACTTGAGGCCTGGAAAAGGCCTTTGAGTTGTTCAGCACAGTTTTTACCTTGGTGGAGTAATCGAAGTCTGTACTTTGTTTGTTTTTTTTGTCAGCATAATGCCAGCCTGGTTTCCCAACATCTGGCCAAAGTCCCTCATTGAGTTTTAAGGCAACAGTGATGTTGAGTAAAAGTAGTTTCTTCTTCTGTGGATGTGAGAGGGTTACATGTATTTGGCATTTTGTAGTTTATTCTTAATTTAAAAAGAACACCTTTAAAATGATGATGTCAAACTTCAGCATTTTGAGTAAGTATTTGAAAGACATTATGATGTAAACTGCAAGATTTTCTAATGTACTTCTTTATAGTATATCTGTAGGAAAAAGGTTCATTTATTTTCACCTTATAGCAGTCTAGTGTTTAATATACCAGGATTCACTTATTTTCAGCTTCTAGAAGCCTAGTATTTAATGTATCCTAAGATGACACCATTCCTAAAAACTCCTACTCGCTTTATGCTCCCTCCCCAATCACAAGTTTGCTTTTGAAGTGCATACTCTGTGTGATTAAATAAAAGGAACTGAAAATTAGTGAGGAAGTTGTATAGTCCCAGCCATTTTAGAACTGAATGAAAATTGCTGTTTAGTGAAATGGAGTCATTTATCACTTGCATAGTGTTCTCTCTAAGTAACTTATAATAAGTGACAACTATCATCAACTTACTCTAATCTGAGATGGTGAGAAGGGATCAGTGGCTTACATTGTGCAAATTCACACTAGTGGTTGGCAACCGATTTTATACACAATCATTAAATACAACAGGAAGTAGAAAAGCTTTTCAAGTTCCTCCTCTGGTCCTGTAGCGTACTACACATGACTTTGTATCACTTATGCTGTAAAATTCTTGTTAGGTGGAATTTTACTTTGCACTTCAGTTTACTTACTTGTAAACTTGTTTTACTTGTATGTTGGTGACAGCGCAGAATTTGCTCAGGATTTCAGGTCTACTGTGTTTTTGAGATAAGCCATGTACTGATAGTGAACTTGATAAACAGAGAATATGGTAGTCCAGATGAGTTGATTAGAACAACTAACCAAAGTCTTACCTCCCTTGTCATCTTCGAGTGCAGCACTTCTTCCTGAAGAAGGGTTTGAAATAGTTCACCAGCTTCCTATATCTTTGATACGAATAAACACTTGTATAACGTTTTTCTGTAAAAGGATCATATAAAATAATAACAAGAAACCCTTGAGAGATGGTTGCTGACTCCTTCAGAATAAGTTGTTTGTGGTCTTCAATATTTTGTTCTCATGTTCATCCAGTCATCCTTATCTCATAACGGACTTATTCCCTAATAAAGAAGGAGGAAGGTAGTGTCCTGTGACCATTAAAATGGAAATGTATTTTAGGATGTTTTCTGGAGCTGGTAGCTGGTGTTTTTGTGATAGTGCATCTTCATCTTTCTGTGTCAGTAGCACCTCTTTTCAGACTAAAAGTTCCCATTCACAGTGTAGCTGTTTGCTTTTAACAGCTTGTGTGTGCGAATTTCTTTGTTGATTTACGTGTAATAAAGACTTATCTTGTTTCTTATTTGAAACTTGCTTATATATTACAATGGATCATGCAATGCATTTCTGAGTGTGCTGACAAATAAGGTGCTCAAGAACAGCAGTTTCAGTTCCCGCTAGAGAATCTATTCCAGCATGTTGTATCCTTTTCAGCATATGCCATTTTAATAGGGAAGGGAGCCAGGGATTTATATTTCATTACGTAAAAGAAAGGGGTAGGGGGGAGAATATTTAAAAAAAACAAAACAAAACAAAAGAAAAAAAACAGAACAAAAACAAACAGGATTTTTATTTCTTTTGTGGATTTGCAATCATGAATCCCGTTTTCTTCCCAAGTTGTTCGCTTGAAATTTTCTGTGAAGACTTGTTAAAAGGGCAAGGAGAAAAGTTGCTGGAAAGGAGCAGAAAAACGTGACAAAGGGAAGGAAGAATGGGGGATTTTTCTATTAAACTCAGTTTAATCTTATTTGTTTATTTTTAAGTGGCTAGGACCAGAAAACTATTGTTACTATATACTTATCAGTAGTTTTAAGAATAAATTCAACCCTAATGGATAAATTCAACCATCTGTACTCTATTTACATTAATTTCTAGTTTTATTGTAATTCATCTTGTTGGTTTGATACTTATTGTCTGCTTAACAAATTTAAGACTTAATCATTTGTTTTCTTCTTTGAGTGCCTGCATGATTTGTTTATGCATGCAATCCAGTAAGCCTATTTTATGTAACTAAATACACTAAGGTCAAATTCAGGTAAAAAATGTGGAGAAATACTTTACAGACTTATTGTTTTTCATCTTAAGATCCAGTGAGTGATCTGTTAATGGGAAGGAGTTTCTCTGGTCTATGATTGCATTACTGTTACTACTGAATAAGGTCAGAACATCTAGTTGTACGCATTTGACGTAAATCAGGCATAAGCATATGAGCAAATCATTATGGAATCAGCCAGACCTATTTTATGGTTTAATACTGCCAGGGAAGGAGCTAGATATGCTGTAAAGCTGAACAATAGTGCTTATGTAGGGTTGTAAAATCTACTTGGGCCCATGGAAGTGTTTCTTCTGGCCATGTGATCAGACCCTAAGGACTTAAGATTCACTTCTTCAGGGGTTCGTTTAAAACTGTTGTTGTCTTCCGTGGGGAACAGACCAAATTTGGAGTAAGAAAATAGGAAAACCATCCTTTTTGCACTAGCAGGCGCTTCAATAAAACATACTTCTTGTTTGAATCCTTTCAGACACGAATAGATCATGTCTTTCTGTAATTAATCATATTCCCTTATTCAGGATTGTAATTGCAGTAATATACAATAATTTACAGTATTCAAAATTTAGAATAAAAATGTTCAATTCAGCTATTGGTGTTCATATTATCTTGTGCTTCTCTATGCAGGTAATTACATTTTAGTCATTAAATGAAGTGCAACACTTGATACTGGCTAGAATGACTGTCATGCATTTTTAATGGCTTTTCTAAGTGCCATTAAGTGATAATTTGAGAAAATAAACAACCAGCAGTATACACAATTGTTTATTAATAAAACCTGTTCTTAATTCTCTTTTAAAATCAATGAAAGCTGTGGTCAGAAATGTAGCAATAGACTATAATAGCTTTTTTATATAAAGCATTGGAATGTTTCCTGTAATTTTTTTCAGTTTGTCCATTTAAAATACATACTTGCATATCAAGAAACATCTGTTTGATAGTAGAGAGTTGATACAGGGGTGCTCAGTAGTGTTGCTTCATGGTTTGTTTTTTTCTGTCCTGTGTCTACTTGATTTTGACTTGTGTGTGGTTCCTGCTGTATGTCTGATGGAAATATCTTTGGTTTTCAGTGACAAAATGCAGTAAAGATTTGTAACCTGATTTCCTATTCCTCTGTTTTTTCCTGAATCTTTACTAGCCTACAGTGAAACCATGCAGTAGCAGAGTTGTGGCTGGTTAACCTTCTAGCCTCCCATTTCATAAGTGGATATGACAAGGCAGCATTGCAGCTGTAGTGTCTAATCACTTTCCAAATATCAGTGAAATATTGAGGGCAAAGATGTCTGAAGTTGCATCCAAGTGATCATGAGAGGGAGTTTTAATTTTTCATGAGGAATGCGTTACTCCTAAGACTGCACATGTGGCGATAGTTTATTGCTACCTCCCCTCCCTTCAAATAACTTCTGTATTATGTGCAGTGTGGCCAAAACAAAAAGTTGTCATAGCCAATATTATTTGAATTCATGCCATAGAGATACCTTCAGAATATAAGGAAATACTTAGTTTTATTGAGATGCTTCCTATCAAAAGATGCTATACACTTAATTGCTTTTCAGTCATTTGAAACCACTAGTTTTCAAGTTTCATTCTTTTTTTTTTTTTTGTGCTAAGAAATGTGTTTTCAGTTGTCAGGTGTCTGTGGAAAAAGTATTGTAGTTAGGAGGCAGCACCTACTGGAAAATGAGATGACTATCTAGCTGAGTATACAGACTATCTCATTAGCTACTCAGTTGAGCCCTGTGACCTTTTGTCTGTCGGATGTATTTTTTTTTTCTAGCAGTAAAAACTCATCAGAATAAAAATCAAAGTTCTTTTCACTATTGATACTAAAAGTGAATTTCCTAATGTATCACAAAGTTGTTGGATCATTTCAGTGTCTTCAACCTTAGCCTCCTAAAAGCCATTTACATCAGAAATCTCAATTTAATGAGTTTTACTGAAAACAAAATAGCTACTGAGAAAAAGGGAATTGCTGCTCTACCTACAACTGGAGCTTGCCTGGAGGAGATTTTAAAGTTTTATTTCTCTTCAGAAATAAGATTTTGAGATTGTCAGAATCACAAAGCATGACATCTGAGCTCCTGGCTGTCCTTGTGTTCCCCTGTGAGCTGGCTTTCCAGCAGCCTTTTAGGGGTCCATAATGACTAAAACTTTAAGTGGCCAAGGAAATGGATCAAACAGAGTTGATCTAAATCAGGAATTGTGCCATTCAGTCAGGGTGCCCATAGTTCCACAACTGGAAGTTTGGAATGCAGTGTTGTGATGAATCCCCCAGAGGGGAGGCTTCATCTCCTGACTCTACAGCCCATGAGTGTACTGTTCTTGGGTCATGAACCTCTCCCAGTTATCTTGACATATGGATGTGACCTACCTCATAAATGTCACCACTTTAGTGCATTAGTGAGCTGCTCTAATGGAGTCCTGGTGTCTTTTTGCAATGCCATGCCCTTGCAGTTATGGTCTGTATCATAGTATTGTAATGAGTTCCGAAGGCTGAATATGAAAGAATCAATCCTACCATGCAAAAAAACCCAAAAACACATAATGGGCACTTGCAGTTTGTCAGGTGAGCCAAAAAGTTTGCTTGGCAGAAGCTGGCTGTACGGTTTTGTTGCTGAGATTGCAGCTGTAGAATCATGAATTCTTTCCAGAGATGCCCCAAACGGGATGTTTTCCCCCCTCTGAATTTCAGGAAGCCTCATATGTGAGTTAATTTTGATCAGTTCACATCTGGCACAGTAACGTGAAGGGAAAAACTACAGCTTGTCTAACACTTGCCTAGATACTCTGTATGACAATCATTAAACACAGCAGTTAAGGACATTACTGAGTATCACAGACCTTATTATTGAACCTAAAATGAGTGGGAAGGAGTTCAGAATTTAAAAATGAATGCTGCGGTGTGCATAGCGTTGGTTAAAGATGATGTTGCAGAAGAATTCGGTTTGCTGTTACTAGGTTTCCCAAAGGGCTATCCAGGGGGAGAATGTAATTAAGTCAAAAAGCTTCAGTTTTGATTACTTGGAGTTATCAAATGAAAGAGACAGAAATGTTAGCCTTTAAAATATTGGATGCTTGTTATGAAATTTGGGAAGCCAGGGGCTGGAGGGGCAGCTTCTGTGAGGAGAGACCGGGGGTGCCGTGTGCTGGATGTGGTCAGTTCCGGCAGACCCACTGCAGGGCACAGCTGAACTCCTCAGCCATGAAAAGGGTGAAACAGCAGTGAGGAAATAAAAGTGTGAGAAACAACCTTATGAGTGCCAAGGTGAGAGGGAGTGGAGGGGGAGGAGGTGCTGCAGGTGCCAGAGCAGAGAATCCCCTGCAGCTTGTGGAGGAGAGATTGTGGCGGAGTAGGTATCCACACTGCGGCCCGTGGAGGATGGCATACTGGAGAGGGACGAGATTTCCTGAAGGATCTCTAATTTGTGGAGAGTGCACACAGGAGCAGGCTCATCTTGAAGGACTACAGGCGTGGGAAAGGACCCGTCCAGGACCAGGAAAAAAGCTTGAGGAGGAATGGGCAGTAGGGAGTAACTGTTATGGACTGACCACAAGATGGAGAGAGATAGAGGAGCTGGAAATGAAGGAGTAATAGTAATGCAGTTGAATTTGGGGAAAAGGGAGGGGCAGGAAAGTGTTTTAAATTTGGTTTCCCACCATCCAAAACTATTTTAATTGCAATAATTAGTTTTCCCCAAGTTGACTGCCTTGTCTGTGATAGTAATTGGCAGAAGAATTCTCCTTCTATATCTGAACCCATGAACTTTCTAATCTTGTTTTCTTCCCCTGTCCTGTTGAAGATGAGGAATGAGACTGTGACGGGGTGGATGTCTAGCAACTGGCCAAGATCAACCAGACACAACCCTAATGGCTCTATTTGTAATCCAAGATCATAATTTTACTTGAATGAATACTCCTATTTGCTTCTCCAGGCCCTTCTTTAGGAATAATTTAAAAAATACGTGCCTGACATGCATTTACACTCCAATACATTTTCCTCTTTGTGTAAATGACCTGGCTTTACAGAAGTAGTTTACAGTGCATAAATATTTCATATGTGATTAATTTATTTCCTTCCCCCTTTTCTGCTACAGTCACTAAACACATGGGACAAAACTACACGTATCAAGTTGCTGCGTTTAAGTTTTATTATCTGCCCATTGCAGTTATTCTTGCTGGGTCAGTATGCTTTTGCAGTAAGCATCCGTACCAAATAAGTTTGCTCTTGAGCATTTTGTGCTTTTACTATTAACTGAGATGTGTGATATTCGCGCAGTCTGCTGCTTAGTGCATTGAAACCCCAGAAAATGCTTTGTTTGTAAATTCTTTGTGTGGAGTGAGCCAAGGTTTTCCTCCCCTACTGAAATGTGTCAGGGTCCAGGACATGTTACTGTCAGTGTAGTGTTGTTCTGCACACAGGACTGCTTTGGAACTTTTAAGACCTGGAGAATGGGAAGAACAATTTCTGGTGTGTTCTTAATGCAAGCTGCAATGTTTTTGCTCTTCTGTTCCTAATAAGCCAGAAAGGGTTATATGTAGGATAATAAGGTATTTTCTTGCTTCTCTATTGATAACATCAAAAATAAAAAAATACTTTTGGACAGATAAAGTTAGGCTAATGTTTGGCCTCGGTCATGCACATAGAATCTGACTCCATACTTCAGTCAAGTTCAACAAAGTTAAATCTGTCCTAAGTGTCAAAAATTTATGCTGGATAGAATTGACCTGGTGATTAAAAAGCCAGACTTACTTTTAACTGCTTTTCTCTCCATAGTAAGCATTGGTTAGAACATCTCTTAAGAATTTTTGTCCAGAATGAAACTTTGTATTAAAAAAAAGCAAAACCTCAAGACTTTTTGTTGTCCTGAAATTGGGAGGATGAGACACCAGTTCTGTAGGAGCTTTTCTCACAATACAACAGCTTGCACTCATAAGCCTCACTATCTGAGTTCCTCCCCAGAAAGGTGACTGAGTTTGTCTTTGGAGGTACCAGCTATCTAGATATTACAACTCTATAGAAGTCTGGTTAGGATGTAGCACGTCCTGATGATGCCTAACTCCTACTGCCTCTTTGTTGTGTATGATGGATGGTCCATACAGGAAGCAACCTGTGTGCTGTCTGCGATCAACTGCTTGTTGTAATGGAAGAACATCGCTGCATCGGAAACTGGAGACTGGGGATTTTTGTTTGGGTTTGTTTGTGTTTTAGAGATGTTTTCAACAAATAGCAAGGAAAACAATCCTTAAGGGTGCTCAGAGAGGTGATGATATATTTTTAAGTGTTTATTTACAAAATAGGCTGAGACTGCGAAACCCAGCTGTGAATTTCCTGCTACACACTCTGATTTCCTTCATTTGAGGCAAGATACTGCTTAAGCGTCTTTTGAGCTGTATAGAGAACATATTAGATAAATAATTGCTTTGTGGGCTTTTTTTAATGTAATAGTCTAGTATGATTTGGTTGCTGCCACAAAAAAAGAAAAACAACCCAACAAGCAAACCAAAGAATTCTGCATGAAATCTGTGAAATAGCGCTTCAAAACAACTACAGATCAATAACTTTTAATATTCTTATTACAAAGGAAAGTTAAGCTAAAATTGCTGGCTGGAGTCCTATTGGAAGTTACTTTGTAGTACTACCCGAACTTAGCGTGCTCTGCAATCTGGAGAGAAACGTTGCAAATTTCTGGTGTTAGCGCTAATATGTAGTTTACTGTAGGAGGTCGTAAGCAGATGACATGAAACAGAAGACAGATATGCCCAGGGACTCTTCAAAAAAATTCTTCTTACATCTGCTTTTGCACGCTTTGTCATTCATTGGTCTCTTCTAACTTCAAGCTATTTCCCTTATCTATACCTTTATACATATGGTTGGGTTTTGTGATGATGGTATCGCAGACTAATGTACGTAGCTGTGTTCTGGAGACTGAGCTTATTCGCAAGAACAATTAAATTTCCATCCTCAGGTTTTCATACCTTCGTCTTTACACTGCGCTAACGTGTACGGGCGTCCACTGAAATTGTACTGGCGCTTACTAGGTTAACAAATAAACCCTGACTTCATATAGCTCTAAACCCTGAACGCATGTAGTGTAAGGTTAGTATGGGTTCATCTGTAGGTCTTGGGGAGAAAACATAATCTCCACATATGTTACACTTGCTTTTCTGATGAGATCGAAGGCTTAGCTTCTGCAGTTTGTGTTCTTAGCTGCCTTCAGGATAAACTGAGAGAATAGCCTCTATGGCACATACTGGCTAGTAAATGTACGCCCTGAAAAAAAATCTACTTGCTGATCCATGTTAACTTGGTCTCTAGCGTGGCGCTAGGTGCAGCTTTGAATGAAATATATTCTTAAATAAGTGGTTTGTAGTTTTGGTTTATTCAAGACCCTTACCTTTAAAGTGCCGAAGTTATTGATTCTTTTTGAGATGCTGTGATTTTAGTGAGAGTTGGAAATTAAAAGGTCTGGATCATGACTGGAATAATGCTTTTTGCACACTGTGTTATGTGTTTAGATGTGTTCTTGATCAGATTGCTTAAATAAAATTAACATGATTGCTGATGGAGTGTATGTTCTGAGTTTAATCAAACCCATGAAAATTTTGTGAGAAAATAGTTTAAAAGCCATTCATAGTAAATCTTAGTTATCCTTTTTCTTCATGGATTTGAAGTGTTTTATATGTAGCAATTTTTGATAGAGTACTTACAGTATTGAATTAGCTATGAAAATAACTTATGCAAGTTGCTTT
>VWZK01007618.1:0-7500 GCA_013396935.1 Baryphthengus martii | reverse complement strand
CGTTGCGCACTAAAGAGTGGTTTATAACAAAGATGGCTAGGAAACAGTGATGCTTTCTCCTTTCAACTGATCTCATTCGTGTTCATACGGACCATGGTATGCAGTCGTATCGCAGCTGTTGACCAAAGTTTTGTGGGTCAAGTTTTTTGGGTAATATGAGTGAGAACAGTTTTCTCAGTGGTTATATATGTGACATGTATGGTTTGGTTTTTATCCCATGTTTATTGAATGAGTATAACTACAAAATATTACAAAATTTCCAATAAATTTGCAACCTTCTTTCAAGTCAACACAATTGCTTAGTTGGAGGGCTGTGGTAGTCTTTGGTACACTTGTGATGCTTTTAATGAATTTTAGATATGTAGCTAATAATGGCGGTGAAAGATTTTGATAAAATAAAACACTGGGCTTGATCTAGTGTTTGTTAAAGTCTGCAGATATAATTAGCATTATTACTATTATTGTCAGTGTGCAACATCCAGAGTTGCTACTGTAGAATCTTTTTCTTTAACTGCTTGATTTTTTTTAAATATCTGTAAATAAGTGTTGGATGTGTTCTCTACCTTTCAGATTTAGCTGAAAGAAGCATTACAACAGTGCCTTAAATATTACTTTCATATAGTTGCTAGTGTAAATGAATAGAAGTTCATATACACATAGAATTGAAAATTACTCCTGCTTTTTTCCAGACAAATGTCAAATTACAACATAAATTATTCGTTTTCTTGGTAGAGCTGAATATTCATTTTTTAACTATGTGAAAGTGGTGTTTGGAAAAAAAAAATTTCCTGCTCTAAGTTCAGGAGTCCATGAATATACTGAAAGATTACTTCTGACTCGGCTATAAGTTTTTTGCCTTGTGGTGTGTTATCACTAATGGTTACTGACAGAAAAGTCAATTACTACCATCTTGTAAGAATGCAAGGCTGTAAAGGACACTATGCTGCTCTTTTCTGTATTCAGTTCTGAGTAGCTGGCTCACATCAGACTTTGAAGCTTTTGATAGGCTCTTAGATTATGAAGAAGTAATAATATGTTTATTACAAACTGTTCCCAGGATTCTTAGATTTGTCGGCACGTGAATCTTTCATACAGGTGGAAAAAAGTCCTTTTTGGATCCTATGCTTAAATTTCTGCTGAAATTTAAGTTCTTCTAAGCTGTAGCTGTTAAACATTTCCTATCTGCTCTACATTGAATGTTGCCCAACTATTTTCGTTATTCCTCTTCATTGTAGGCTTCATCCTTACTGAGCCAGCTTTCAAAAAGTGTTCAGCTTTGGTGGTTGATGTTTGTTTTCAACATTTATAGTGTGGTCAAAGCATTACAATGAAAGCCGGAGGAGCCTTAATGGTGCCATTTCTACTCTACCTGAAATGCACAAATGTCTAAATATAACAGGCTAAGATTTGAATACCGATGCTAATGTGCTTGCGTTACGCTTTGTTTGCTGCTTCTGGTTTTGTCAGAAAAGCAGATGTAGAATACATTTGTCTGATAGCTGAGAGAACGTTGAAGCTGAAACTTTCACAACCGCCCTTTGACGGAAACTTTTGTTAGAAAGGTGCTGATTTTTCATTTAGAAAAACTTGTCAGTTTACTTTCCTTGACTTCATCTGAACTATTTCCTTTGAGTTAAAATTACTTGTGCTAAATTATGCAATGCATCTAAATAGGTAGGAGGTAAAGGATTGCAAAGTACATTTCAAAGAAGAGTTTTTAGTAGGAAGTGTTTTCTACACTCAGGAATGAGGCGCTACTGAGGAGGCAGAATAAAAGAATAAACTGCAGCTTCATAAAGATAATAAATTCTCAGATCTCAAACAACTTCTTTTAGATTTTTGACAGATTTTTCTCTATAGAAATTAGATCAAACCACAAAATAATTTCTCCACTTTCTTCCAAACATTCTTCTGGTCCTGTTCTTGGTTTCTCTTAGACTTCAAACTTAATTTACTTGTTCTCTAGGCCTGCTTTGAAGAAAAAGTCCTTTAGTTTTCTCCTAGTAGGGAATTCTCTCATCCTGTGTGTGTGTGTTCCTTTTTTGCTTTCTTTTTGAACCAAATTTTGGGTTTGAACCCTTTCCAGCAATAAAGTGGTTTTAACATTCAAATCCAAAACATGTTGTTCAAATTGTTCGTTATACTTTCAAAATTCTATTGGTTGTTGGAACAATGCTGCTGCTGCTTAAGATATGTCCAGTTGACCTCTTTTCCACACTTAAAATAACCTCAGGTATTTGATCCTGTATTAAAAATATCAGATGTATGATATATATATTTTTCATTGCAAACACAAGAAAAAAAAATTCTGAAGGAACCACACCTTCCTGAATTTGTGTGATGCTGGAAAGTTGGTCTAAAATTATTTTTTTTCCTGTTGTGTGCAAGTTCTCAACTGATTCCTGTAGTTATAAGTGATGTGAGGAAAAATGGTACTGCAGGAACAAGACTTGCACATAGAGTGCTAAGAGAACATACCCCAGACTGAATCTCTTTATTGTTAATTTTGGCCTTCTGCTTGTCTACTCGATGCTCAAGAAAGTGATATCCGACTGGATTCAATATAAAATCTGTTTTCCAGCTCAGTACTAAACAAAACTAAATAAAACTCTAGTCCTGCAATGCTGCACATATTTATGATTATTTCTAGCATAAAACATTTACAGGCTAATGTCTGAAATTTTAAAGTCCAATTTTAAGTTGCTGTGTGTTATTCTAAAGAAGCTAACATTTTTAACTAGCACAATTAACATTATTAAAAAACAAATAAATGTGTAAACAGCTACCACTAGCACATCCAACACACACACACCCATCCTCAAACAATAAAACCAGCAGCAAGCGTAGACATAGTTATGTAGGGAATAAAAATGCTTATGGTCTACATCACGACATGAATGAATTGTCTAGCTAAGCTACTTGCCTACTATGAGCTGGCCTAACATATTTTAAAACTGTGTTCTTAACTGAAATACATAGACAAAAGATTTCTTGTAAGAAGTACTAAGTACACATAACTGGAAGTCACATACAGTTTGTGTAAAGCTTTCTCTCCCACATACCCAGATTTGCCTCCCAGTTCCCCCCCCTGCTCCCACAGAAGACATGTCTGGAGAACGTTTGAATATTTTCGGACGCTTATCTGAGAATGCATCATGTATGTTATGTGCAACCGGGTCCTGAAGTACTTGACAAGTGCATCTGAGACTACTTGGTCAGATGTGTATCTGTACAGTAAATCAATGCTCGATTGCATTGACTTCACTGTATATTTGTAGATTGTGTTGCTTCAGTGGGCTTCCAAATCCAAGGCAAAACCAATCTACAATTTTCCCTAAACTACCAAATGCTTTGGCTATAATCCATCGAGCACCATCCTCTAAGCTGTGCCACCTGTAAGAAAGCTGTGGATGTATCGTTACAAAGATTGTGGTGACTGCAGGAGAGCTGTGACTGTTATGGGAGCTGCCTGTGGTAATTCTGTTCCTTTCTCTTCTTGCCCTGTGGAACGTCTGTAACTTTGCTTTCAGTTCAGAATGTTGGAGTAGGACTGAAGTAGGGAATATGAGATGAAGCACTAGATGGGCATCAAAGAAGGAGGAGAGAAAAACAGTAATAGAGCAGGTGGTAGATGAGCGAGTTTGGAGCATGCACTAGAAAGATGGGAGAATTGAAATTTTGGGAGGCTGTAATGGGATTTTAAGAGGTGTATAGTTGTAATTGACCTTGAAGAGGTAAGATTGGCACTAGTTAATGGATGGTTTTGGAGGGCTTTGGTCTGGGAAACTGAAGGATCTCCCCAAAAGATCATCTTGCCTGTATTTTCTCTGGCAGTAATACCACCACAAAGTGTGAGGTCTGAAATCTGTGTTTCGGTAGAGTGCAATCTTCTTTCTTGTTGTCTGTAACTACTCTGCAGAGTTTTTCTTAGGTGTGATGGTTAATGCATCTAAAAATAAAATTCTGTTCGTTTAAATATCTTCAAAATAACTAGCGTTGTGAAGAATTTTCTTTAGTTCTGTAATGTCTAGTATTTTTCTTGCTTTCATGTGCAAAATATCCATTTTTTTCATTCCCCAGATGTTTTGCCTTAGTTTGCTTCAATCTGTCACTACTTCGATAATTTATGAATGATTGAGATCTGTCTTGCTCTAACTTCCTCTATAAATGAAAACATTGTGGTGTTTGATAGCATTGTTATCTTACGGAGTCTTTAAATATTTCTCATTTTTAGGTATGATATGACCAACAAGACAGCTTTCTGATAACATCTCTGAAACAAGATTATTTTGGCTGTCCTGGATATGTTTGGGGGAGTTATTAGTTTGTTTGGGTTGTTGAGGTTTTTTTTTTAAGATCTAGTAATCTATTTAATGAAACAAATTTACTGAAAAGCAGCATTCCAAGACATTTCAGGATTTGAATTATCCATTTTCTAGGATGAGGAATATAGCATTTTAAAAGAATATTTCTGCTGGTTTTCCTTGATGTTGTCAAGCGCATGTTGCTAATTACTTAACCACTTTGTAATCCATCTGCTAAATGCTGTTTTAATGAAATCTGGATATATGGAAATTAAGCATTTACTTCCTCACACTAGTTGTATTAGGGACAGTCATACAGAAACCTATTGCAAAATGAAATAGTTACTTATATGAGGAAGTTGGCAGTTGTTCTCGGAGGAGTCTACATTTTTCTGTGATCCATGCTGACAAATTTTTGATAGTCAAGTAAAATGGAAGACTGAAGTGTTTGACTTTGCTTCTTCAGCAATATAACAAGACCTTATGGTATCAAGCGTTGCTGTGATGTTGACAATTGCAGAGCCTGCAGTAAGTCTGTCTGAGATTGGATATAAACCTAGTGGTGCTAATTCTACATGTAATAGTTTGTGTGCCATTGCCAGAGACGCTTTACTGGCCCAGTAAAGGCATATGGGATAGACTGCAAACTCCTCGGTGCAGAGATTGTCATAGTTTATTTACAGAACTCCAGTATGACTTTGGCCTTCTGGCATTACCAGATGATATTAATGACGGTGGCAAATTTGTTGGAGATTGGGTGTTTTATCTCCCAATACACAGAATTAGACCTAGCCTAAAAATAGCAGTATTCTACTAAGGCTTTGCATAGATGATACAGGAATTTAAAATTTGAAGGTACAAACTCCCTTATGCTTTGGAGACTTTTCTTGGATTATTTTCTGTGTTTTCCACACTGGTGAACAAAGGAGCAGTAGATGAACGTATGCATTGTTGTGAGAATTGTGACATTGTAGTGGGGATCTGCTACAGGCCACCCTACCAGGAAGACCAAGTGGATGAGACCCTCTACAGACAGATAGGAGCAGCCTCACATTCACAAGCCCTGGCCCTCATAGGAGTCTTCAACCACCCTGATGTCTGTTGGAGGGACAACGTAGCAGGGCATAAGCAATCCAAGAGGTTCCCGGAATGTATTGGTGGTAACTTCCTTCTCTAAGTGATAGAGGAGCCAATGAGGAGAGGTGATCTGCTGGACTTTGTTCTCACCAACAAGTTGGGGCTAGTGGGGAATGTGAAACTCAAGGGCAGCTTTGGCCACAGTGACCATGAAATGGAGTTCAGGATCCTTAGGGCAGCGAGGAGGTTGCACAGCAAGCTTGCTACGCTGGACATCATGAAAACAGGAAATGCTTTGACTTCTTCGGCGACCTGCTTGGTAGAGTACCATGGGAGAAAGCTCTGGAGGGAAGAGGGGCCCAAGAAAGATAGTTAATATTTGAGGATCACCTCTCCCAAGCTCAGGAGCAATGCATCCCAACAAAGAGGAAGTCAGGCAGAAATGCCATGAGGCCTGCAAGGAATTCCTGGACAAACTCAAACACAAAACGGAAGCCTACAGAAGATAAAAGCAAGGACAGCTAGCCTGGGAAGGATACAGAGAAAATTGAGCAGCCAGGAAGCAGACTAGGGAGGCTAAGGTCCTGATAGAATTAAATCTGGCCAGGGATGTCAACAAAAAAAAGCTTCTGTAGATATGTCCGTGATAAAATAGAGGACTAGGGAAAATGTGGGCCCTCTCTGTAAAGAAATGGGAGACCTGGTTACCCAGGACATAGAAAAGGCTGATGTACTCAACTTTTTTGCCACAGTCTTCACCAGCAAGGCCTCCAGCCACACTCCCCAAGTTGCAGAAGGCAACGGTAGGAGCTGGGAGAATAAAGAACCTCACAACTGTGGGAAAAGATCAGGGTTGACACCATCTAAGGCATCTGAAGATGCACACGTCTTTGGGACCTTGAAATGCATCTGTGGATCCTGAGGGAACTGGTGGACAAAGTGACTAAGCCACTACCCGTCATATTTGAGAAGTCATGGCACCCTGGTGAAGTTTCCATGGACTGGAAAAGGAGAAATATAACCCTTATTTTTAAAAATGAAAGTAAGGAAGACCTGGGGAACAGTTAGTCTCACCTCTGTGCCTGGCAAGGTCATTGAGTGGACCCTCCTGGAATCTATGCTAAGGCACATGGAAAATAAGGAGTCAATTGATGAAAGCCAACATGACTTCACTAAGGGCCAGTCATGTCCAAAAACTTTGGTGACCTTCTGCAACAGTTACAGTAGTGGTAGATAAGAGAAAAAACACTGGTGTCATCTATCTGGACTTGTGCAAAACATTTGACTGTCCTGTATGACATGTTTCTCTCTAAATTGGAGAGACGTGGATCTGATAGATGGACTGCTTGGTGGATGAGAAACTGTCTGGGTGGTCACACTTAGAGTTGTGATCAACAGCTTGTTGTCTGAGTGGAGATCCGTGATGAGTGGTGTTCCTCAGGGGTCAGTGTTGGGACCGGCACTATTTACCGTCTTTGGTGACAAGGACAATGGGATCGAGTACACCCTCAGCAAATCTGCTGACAACACCCAGCTCTGTGGCTTGGTCAGCAATGGAGGGAAGGGATGCCATCCAGAGGGATGTGGACAGGCTTGGAGAGGTGGACCTGTGCAAACCTCATGATGTTCAAGACCAAGTGCGAGGTCCTGCTCATGGGTCGGGGCAATCCCAAACATGTATACAGACTGGCCGAAGTGTGGATTGAGCGCGGTCCTGAGGAGAAGGACTTGAGGATGTTGTTTGATAAGAAGCTCAATGTGACCTAGTAATGTTCACTTGCAGCCCAGAAAGCCAATTGTATCCTGAGTCAGAATATAATTGTATCTGTCCATGGAGGTGATTCTGCCCCTCTGCTTTGGTGAGACCCCACCTGGAGTACTGCGTTCAGCTCTGCGGNGAGTACTGCGTCCAGCTCTGCGGCCCACAGCAGAAGGACATGGCCCTGTTGGAGTGGGTCCAGAGGAAAACCATGAAGATCAGAGCACTGGAACACCTCCCCTGTGTGGACAGGTTGAGAGAGTTGGAATTGTTCAGCCTAGAGAAGACTCCAGTGAGACCTTATAGCAGCCTTTTAGTACCTAGAGTGGGCCTACAAGAAAGCTGGAGAGGGACTCTTTA
>VWZK01007615.1:311875-329434 GCA_013396935.1 Baryphthengus martii | reverse complement strand
TGTGGGGACAGGTACTTTGATGTCCAAAAGCTGGAAAGCATTTCAATTGCACATGCACTTTTATGCTACTTGTTATTTTTGTCTGCCACCACACAAAAAATATTGGCTGGCTTTTTTGCTAGCAGAGACTGAGAAGATTACATCAAAGCTAGTCAAAAAGGCAGTTTTAAAGCTGAAAGCTATGATATGTCAGTCCAAGTTCTGGAAATCCTTATTGACCCTAGCAGTCTGACTCACCCCAACAGTCTGACAACTGCTTCCTTCTTATCAGAGCCCTCTTCCTCTGGAGAAGGAGTACCAAAGAGTCTGAAAGAGTCTGATCATGTATTACCTGGAGCTGGCTCCGTGTAACTGTTAAATTCAATACATCAATGTTTCTGAAGCTAAGAAAGCAATCATTTATACAGGCTAAGATTTTAATTGGTATCCAGATCAACAGTATTCAGTATTCCTCAAACATTGCTTTATTTTATCCAATTTTCTCACCGATCTCTGTGATATCAAGACACCAGGACATCAAGAATGTAGGCGCAAGATTATGGACTATCACGTGAGGCTGTGGCAGATGTTCTGGGTAATCTAATATGGACAGGGGAAAAAAACAAACCCACAGTTAGCTGTGACCATTATCAACGTCTTACACCTTATGGTGCACACAGCACTGGACTTGGCATTGACATTGAGTTAGGTAGCACTGAGTGGTCCAGGGCAAGCCAGGGAGCTCTAAATCTGGGGCATTTTCTAGTGTCCTTGTAGATGTCAGCCAAGGCATATATAGTATAGTTTTGCTTTTTGGTGCATGCCAAATTATTTTTGGATTAAGATTTATAAGAGTGATTTTCATTCCTTTCTGGGACACTCTGGAAGGCGCTATCAGGGTTCTGAAAAAGGTCCACTAACTCTTTAATAAAGTCCTGACCCAATAAATGATGGAGTGAATGGGAAACCTTATTTTGTCTCCGGTCGTGGTTAAATAAAGACACAGATCTCCCGGGAGTCATTGCAAAATCCAAAATGGTGTCAAAATGGGCCCAGTTCAACACCTGGTAGCCTGAATGTTGCCTCTGATCAATAGCCAGAGAGTTTTCAGACCGTTATTTCTCTTTGGATGTGATCTTCTCTTTGGTCTTTCTCTTATTTCACAGGGAAGAGATCCAAGCTCAGTGCCCACTACTGCACACACAATGCAGGACATCTTCAGTCCAGTACCTGCGTCACTCCATGCTCCTCAGGACCGAGATGGGAACCACACACCAGCAGTCACATTCCTTAGTAACTTCCTATTCTTTGACCACAGTTATTCTGGGCATTATGTCATCTGTTTCAGCCTGGTTTTATTGACTGGGTAAATAACTTTCTTGATTACAGCAGTTACAGTTTTCCCCATGGTTATGTTTGGCAACAAGCTGCTGCTCACCCTTCTTTAACTGCACTGTTAATTAGTAGGTCTATGTTTCCTTTCTTGTCAAAAGCAACTAAGCTCCCTGCCACTGGGATTTCTTCTTCTCCCTTCTCCTAGGGTGAGAGAACAGTGATTGTTTGCTTTGTTATGCTTCAGGTCTTCTGTATGCATTTAATAAAATCTGTAATTAATACTTTGAGAGGGTTTGTTGTGGTTTGTTTTTTTTTAATTATGTCTGAGCACATCTTGAGCACAATCTTTTAATGGCCGTAAACAAAAACAAAGAATACATAATTGTGCTCCCAGCACATCTCTGACATTTCTTATAACGGTGCAATAGCCTTGGGTGGCTAAGTACGAATGTCTAAACAAAGTCAGTATTGTATGTGTAACAAGCAACCTGATTTCATTAACTAATCAAGCGTTAGAGAAAAAACTCTGCCTAAACTGCTGAATATTCAGTGGTGTTAAAATCCAGGGGCACTGGACTTGCTGGGAACACAGGACAGGCCATTAGTGTACTTTGCCTAGGTTTTAGAAGACATAAACAATAGTCTTTTGCCTGTAAAAATGTATAAAGAGCACGAAAAACTCGAATGGACTCCAGCTGAAGCCAAAGCCCAAACTAGACATATCAATATAAGCATAATGAGCCTAGAAGAACTGAGCCCAAAACATCCACATATGGGAAACTAGTAACAGTATTATTCTAAATACAGAGTATAGATTACATATGGCCATCAGATATCACAGACTGAGAACTTAGTTTTAGACTTTGAGAAAAGTTAACCATTAATATGCTTCCAGATACAAAATATTCACAAGAGATTGTGTTCATCTCGTAGAACTTGTTGAGATAGTCTCTGTCTATAGCCAAAGGAAGGAGAACAGCAGCTCCTGAGGTTGACTCAATCTTTTGACCCCAGTTTAAAATGAGATGTGCTCTTCTCTTGCAGTAGAACACAAATTCCAATTTTTTCTTCAAGAGAAGAGATTTTCGAGGCAGACATACTTCGCTTTCTGTATGTGCACTACAAGAAAATTTTCTCTGATTTTATATGCCACTGATCACTATAAATCTGGAATATAATGAGGACACAGCACTTTCTGTATTCACACAATGTGCTTATGAAAGGAATTTTGTATTTTTCTGAATAATAAAGTGATGGTCCTTGCCTGAGGTAGGCTCTTCAACTACATGAACCACAGGTCTGCTGGGAAGACTGTCATATACCATATATTCATGTATTCTTATTCTTGCCTATTTTCATATTTTTGTAAGAGCTTCAGATTACATTTTAAAACCTTTCTGAAAGAAGTCATATTTATGTAGCTATTGAATGAAAAATATATTCATTGGCTCTGAAGAAACATACTATTCCCTACTATGAAGTGCCCTGTTCAATACTTCCAAATCATTTACTGCTTTGTTTGTCCTGTGATATTTCCATATAGTTTGATTTGAAGTCATCCAAATATTTCCAGGATTTGATATTCCCTTGTGTGCAAAGAAACTACATGAATAGGTTCATTACAATGCATTAGGTCAGAAATCATAAGATGCATTTAAAAACTTGAGCCTGGCAGAGAGTGATATCATGTACCATATCAATACAGCCTTCAGCATCTATTGTGGAGATATAAGTAACAGCAACTCTAACATATTCAAACAATGGGTTAGATAAAGCGACAAAAAGGTGGACAGAAAACTGGCTGAAATGCCAAAGTGAAAGGACTGGCACAAAGTCCAGATGGAGGCACGTCACTACTGGTGTACCCCAGGGGTCAATACTTGGGCCAATCCTGTTTAGCATCTTCGTTAATGACCTTGATGATGGGAAAGAGCGCACTTTTAGCAAATTTGCACAATAAAAAACTGGGAGAAGCGACTGATACACCATATGAGTGTGCTGCCCTTCAGAGGGACCTCAGCAAGCTGGAGAAATGGGCTGACAGAAGCGTGCGGTTCAGTAAGGGGAAGTGCCAAATCCTGCACCTGGGAAGGAACAAGTCCTGGCACCAGCATATGCTGGGGGCTGACCAGCTGGAAGGCAGCTCGGCAGAGAAAAACCTTGGGTCCTTGTAGACAACAAGATGACCAGAAGCTGGCAATACACTCTTGCTGCAAAGGTGGCCAATGACTTCCTGGCTGCAGTAGGAAGAATATTGCCAGCAGGCTGAAGGAGGTGATCCGTACTCTTCACTCAGTATTGGTGAGGCCAGACCTGGTCCACTTCTGGGCTCCTCAGTACAAAACACAGATTTGCTGGAGCAAGTCCAGCACAGATGATTAAGATGATTAAGGGACTGGAGCATCTGACAGATGAGGAGAGGCTGAGAGAGATGGGTCTCTTCAGTCTGGAGAAGACCCAGGGGAATTTCAGCAATGTGTATAAATATGTGAAGAGGAGGGAGCCAGGCTCTTCTCAGTGGTGTCCAGTGACAAGACAAAGAGTAATGGGAACAAACTGAAACACATGAAATTCCATCCAAACACAAGAAAGCATTATTCTACTGGGAGGATGGACAAACACTGGAATACATTACCAGCTGGGCAAGACGCTGGGCAGCCTACTGTAGCTGACCCTGCTTGAGCAAGGGATCTGGACTAGACGATTCAAAAGCTCCCACCCAACCTAAATGATTTTGTGACTTCATTATTCATGATCCTTGAAAGTCCTGGTATTGCTACTAGCTTACACTCCGTATGTGTTTATATGTGTATTTATACACTCCGGCTGCCTGCAACTGCAGACAGAATAGCTGGTTGCTCTGTCTTTGTAAAAAGTTTCTAGAAGCTTGGTTTAAACTAATCCAAACACATTTGTTGTTGTTTCCCCTCCGCCCCCCAAAAAATTTGTATTACTTAAATGAAAATTCCTATAAATGTTTCTCCATATGTTTCATTTTGGAATATTTTAATTTCAGAAAATTTTGAAACTCCTTCATATTTTACTTTATACATTTTTATTTATTAAGTGTTTCATGGCAGATCAGCAACGGCGGTGCTACAGCATAGATGGAATATTTAATTCTTAAAATCAGTAAAAAACAGTTAATAAATTTTACTGATTGAAACAGCTTTTTTTTTTTTATTTCAGTGCACAGGGAATCTAAAGAAAGTATTCTCTCCAACCAGAAAGTAATAATTTATTGCAGTCATTCTAAAGTAAAATTAAAATAACAAGAATATTTCCTATTTTTATATGCAGTATGTTTGTTTGTGGTGGTGTACATTATATACTAAAATAGGTATATTGTGAAATAAATCAACATTAAAAATATTTGAAATTACACTCTCAACATTTTAAGAAGTTTTGCATATTAATTTTTATATGAAAACCCTATTCCATGAGAAATTAAACAGTCTTCAGGCAAGAAGACATTTTGAAACTCATAATTTCCAGCAAATTAGGAATTCTATTTCAACTCTCTCAATTTCTGCAGATTATGAGTGGTTTATTAATCTGTTTCATAAGCAGCAATTGAGAAAGAGCATCACATCAAAAGAGAAGGACCTAATCCCCTGGATGTAATAAGTACATAAACCAGAGCAGAAAGTCTCCTAAAGTTGAATGAAACTTTCTGCATCATGCCAATAAATGTGAGAGAAGAATCAGGTGTAGAGGTAACCAGCTGGCTAGTTAGGTAGTAATTAACCTTTCCAAGACTTCAGTACATTGCTGTTTCACAGGCATGCAGCAGAAGAGAAGTCTTTCTCGGCACCTTCAGTACTGTGTCCAGTTTTGGTCACCACAGTATGAGATGGACATTGAGGTGCTGGAGCGGGTACAGAGAAGGGCAATGAGGCTGGTGAGAGGTCTAGAAAACATGACTTATGAAGGGAGGCTGAGGGAACTGGGGTTGTTTAGTCTGGAGAAGAGAAGGCTGAGAGGAGACCTCATTGCTCTCTACAACTACCTAAAAGGAGGTAGTAACGAGGCTGGTGCTGGTCTCTTTTCCCAAATTATTAATGATAGGACGAGAGGAAATGGCCTCAAGTTGTGCCAGGGGAGGTTTAGATTGGATATTAGAAAGAAATTCTTTCCTGAGAGAGTGGTTAGGCACTGGAACAGGCTGCCCAGGGAGGTGGTAGAGTCACCATCCCTGGAGGTGTTTAAGAGATGAGTAGATGTGGCACTTGAGGCTGTGGCCTAGTGGTTAGGGATGCTGGGATGAAGGTTGGACTCGATGATCCTGGAGGTCCTTTCCAACCATAGTGATTCTATGATTCTATGATTTCCAACCAGAAGCCTCAGTTTCCCTGAAATGGAACTGTTTATACCCCTTATAAAATGCTCAGTGACATCTAGGACTGGGTCCAGATTGTCTTTGGTGAAAGAGCATATTCAGGGACTGCCAAACAACCACACTGGCACCGAGTGCTCGAGAGGGACCCTAAAGAAGGGGAATAGCCATACGGTGCTTGAGCAGGACTGCTGCACATTGGAGCTGGCCCCGCCTGCTGGGCTGATCTGCCAGGACAGACACCACGGCATTTGCGGGCAGAAACATAATTATTGTGTTCCAAAAGGGATACTGAGATTAAATGGATAACAAGGAATCAGTAATTACACAAGAAAGAGAAAGCAGTGACTTATGCCCTGTTTTGGTATATCTGGTTCCAAAGGCTTCTTATTTTCCCTAAAACAGTGGGATGGGATCCCATGTGTCCATCGCCCTAGTGCTGAGATGAATACAAGAAACAGGCATAAAGCTGTCAGCAGTTTGCAGAACTACGTTGGATAACGAAGACCAGGAAAATTCTTAATGGTCTTAAAGGGTATCATGCATTGCTGTCCAAAAATAAGATTTGAAACCATGAAAAGCTGATAAAAAGGTAAAAGCTCTGTACTCTCTTCATACTAAGCAAATATAAAAAATATAAGAAGAAATTCTGAAAACATATGCTGGACATTAAAGGGAAATCTAAATTCAGAAAATGAAACAAAGTACTGTAAGTACTGGCCTCTGATAGTTTATTCTCTTTCAAGAAAGGCATTTATTTCTCACTATCTTATCAGTACCGCAGTGGTAGTCTGTAAGCTAGAGATAAACTGAAATTATTTTTTTTCTGGTTAACAAATGAATACTTAAAGACCCAAGCTGTTCTACAGATAAAGACTCTTCTAGAACGGCTATAGTTCCTTCACCTTTCGATGTCCATCCCTCTTCAGGAGGGTATCAGAAGCAAAGGTTTTGCTGGGTTTAGAAGCAACCCTATGGATGCTTATTGACTACCTGAGAACAGGACACGGTTGGCTTCTGGAGTAGAAAGCAGGGAAAAGGCAGCATGTGGAGGAGAGAAGAATGGGGACACCAATCTTTTGCCTGTCCAGACTAAAAAGGGAGGAAAGAATTTGCAGTTCTCTTACTGTGCTTTCTGAGGAAAGAACTGCTTTCAGTGTAGGGAATTAGGTAAATATAAACATGCAGGTGAAAGCATATGGGGTCCTCTACTCAGGGATGCTATACTCCAAATATAGCTCTACAGGAACTAATTTTTGCGTGAGTTGTTTGATCTTATGAGGCCCAAAAGTCTGTTAGATCATCTCATTGAGCTGTCTATTAGGATACCATAACATTTTTTCACAGCTACTCAGTACACAGTCTAGTAGCATGTATGTTTTTGAGATAATGAATGTCTTAAGGAAAGGCATACTGAAAACATTGAAAGACATCCCAGTTTCCCCTGGGGGTTTGCTGTAATGGGTAATCAATCTCATTGTTACAAACGTTTGCTTTATATCTAGCTGGAATGTGACTGTTTTCAGGTACCTGTCACTGAATCTTATTATCTCAGTATCTGCTAGAGTAAATGTTTTTTTTCAGGTTTGGTATCTTCTTCCTATGGGAGTCCTGATGAAATACTGTCATCTTTCAGTCTTCTGCTTAGTAAGATGTTGAGATGTTTAAACTTCTTTCTTCTGTAAGACTTTTTCTAAAAAAAATAAAAATGAAGAACAACCTCCACATATTGTTTGTTTGGGTTTTTTTTAAATTTATTCTATTCTACATCCCTTGCTACATTTGCAACATCTTTTTTTATATGCAGACATTGATTTTCCCTATTAAAATCATTCATGTTGACTATGTTATAGAGTTCTTATTTTTCACCACATTCAACTGGGCATTCAAACTCTCTGATTTCAAAGCTTCTCAGCTTTGCAAGATATAGCCAAGATGGATGTTTGCAAGACAAAGAGCACAGACAACTACCCGAACAGAGCTTTTTAAATTTTAACGAATGTAAAATAGATATGCTGAATTTTCCAGACCTCTATTTCCCCCTTCTAATTACCCATCTCCACTGCTTATATATAGATTTTCTCTCTATTTAGTAATTGGATTATCCTATTGTTTGAATTTCTTTATTAACACTGTTAGGAATTCTTTTATTCACAGTAGACTTTTAATATCTCTCCCTCCCACAAGGTCATTTTTCCAGCTTTGCGTTGCATTTTCATGAGAGGTATACACTTGCAATTACAGGTGCTCTATAAATCATCATCACTGTGAATCACAGACATAAATAAACAAGGCTGATGAAAGACCTTTTACTGCTATCAGTTATAACATAAAGCGAGTTACACAGACAAGCTGTGACCTGTGAGATCAGATTGGTATCTAGAGTTTTAATCTCCGTTCTTGGCTGCGGTAGAGAAAAATGGCTATCATTTATCACTAGCAAAACATGCTGTAAGCAATAAGAATATGTGAGCTCAACCCCATTAAACCGTAGCTGCTGTGCACGTACATAAGCAGTGCAGTACCATACATCTACGGCAAACATTTATTAGCAGTATGCTGTAATTGTGAACACAGATTCATTAGAGACAACTTAGAACAGCAGAATTCAGAGAGTTGCAACGGGAAATTGTAATTGCAATGAGCAAGCATCATTAACTAATTTACTCAGATAATCAAGGGCCAACTAAAATTACATTGTGGAGAAATCACACAGTATTCCAATTAAAACACATCAACCAAAGTAAAAAGGCGGGGGAACTTTCCAAGTAATGAAAGACTTTGGCTACTTCTGCATTTTCAGTACGCTTTTCTGGCCCTAAAGCTAATAAGCCTGGTATACAGTTTGTGATGAACCGTGCACTGTCGCAAGCAGCCATGTATTTGTATTTTTCTTTAGTTTGAAAATGGCAAGACTGCAGTGCTCCAGGCATGATCAGAACAGTCCCGTACGGCCTGTTTGCTTCACAGGTTATGAAATCCACGCTCATGGCTTCACGCCGAAGAAGCTCATCTAACAGTTTTGATGAATCTTATCACTGGCTTTTAGGGGAAAGAGTGGCATGGACATGAAACCACCGGGCAATGGCTCTGTTAAGCTATCCTCTGTCTAAGCACCTCTCTCTCCCTTCATCCATGCATGGTGGTGTGAAGTCATGTATGTAATATGTAAGGCATAATGTTCAGAGGACCAACCTCTCTTCTGGTTCAGATAAAACTATTGCCAGACTCTGGCAGTGCCAAGTCTTGCATGCCGAGCTAACAGAGAAACAACAGTCACTTGTCATGATTCATTCTGATCCATAGTTGTCATTCTGATCATTCTCTTAAAGATCAAAATATGCTTTGCTTTTGTTCAGAGATTGTTCATGCCTACAATAGAGATTTTCAATTTAATTTAAAATAAATGCTTGTAATATAAAATACTAAAATACTGAAAGATAAAAACTTAAAGTTTTGGTGTTTGATTTCTTTCTACTATAAGTCTAAAAGGAAATCCTGTATCAAACTGCTATTCTATTAAAAAACTATTAAAACAGCTTCAGAGAATTATGACCAATTCTGCCCATATCCTTTAGTTTAGCTGTAACAAGGTTTTACAGTATGAATTTTAGCGTGTGAAAAGTCCCAAAGAATCACAGCATCAGAGAATGGTACAGGTTAGAAGGGACCTCTGGGGATCATCTAGTCCAATCTCTCTCCTAAAACAGGTTCACCTAGATCGGATTGCACAGGAACACACCCAGGTGGGTTTTGAAAGTCTCCAGAGAAGGAGACTCCACAACCTCTCTGGGCAGCCTGTTCCAGTGCTCCGTCACCCTGCAGTAAAGACGCTTCCCCTCATGTCTAGGTGCAATTTTCTGTGTTCCAGTGTGTGCTCATTGTCCGTTGTCCTGTTGCTGGGCACCACTGAAAAGAGACTGGCCCCATCCTCTTGACACCCACCCTTTAGCTATTTATAAACACTGATAAGATCCCTGCTCTGTCTTCTCTTCCCCGGTCTAAACAGACACAGGTCTTTCAGCCTTTCCTTGTAAGAGGAAAGAAGTCACCACCCTGTCAGCATCCAACATACAGCATTTACACCAGCAGTTCGGAGCTCTGCTGAGCTGAGGCCTCCATGAATAGCCTTTGACTTTACAACACTATAAATGTTGATCGTTGCACCTACTTTTCAAAACAACAAAAATAAAACAAAATACTTTCCAAGATTACTGGTGCTATAAATTTTGCCTCCATTTTTGTTACAGGTAGTTGATCTCCAACTAGTCATGCATACAAAACTCATCTGCTTTATATGCATACAAGGTATTCCATTTGAATTGCTAACAAGTAGAACTGATAGCAACAAATAATAAATAACTGTTCTTTTGATGTCTAGATGCTGCACTCTGAGAATTTGTCTGTGATTTGTAACCCAAGAAACAGAGCCCGAGAGTCAGCTTCCGCAGGATCAAGTCAAAACATGAATTTCATTGGAAACTTTTCAGCTGTCAGCTTCTGAGTAGAAATGAACACCAGCTGTCAAAAACAGCTGAGTAACAGATGCTGTGAATATAGGGACCATAAATTAGGGGCCTGATCGAGATAAGAGCTACTACGCAACAAGGGCATTTGAGTATGCACTTCAGCAATATCTGCCAGAAGGACCTAGCACTGGAGCTAGACGGTCATTAAAAAGAATGATTTGAACAATCTGGAAATGTCTATTTCTGAATTATGCAGAACCTTTTCAAGGTTCTGTCAAAGTTATGGGTGTTTTCCTCTGTTGTTCCAAAATGAAAAGTGAGGTTGAGATACTAATGTTCTGTGAAGGACATTCAATTAAAACAAGTACAGTGCTGAAGTACACTATCAGCTGCTTTACAATACAGACAAGCTTGGAAGGGAACAATATAAGGACAGCACAAATGTTTGATTTTAAGCTTTTCCCTTCACATGCAGCACTAAAGGTTGTAGCTTATATTCTGTGACTATTTTGATACTGAAAAACCTCATTCTGTTGTCCTTCTGGGTGAAATGGGAGTAACTGCAGTGGTGCTGAGCAACCTACATAGTTGCAAAGCTAGAAGGAGCAGCCGTAGACTGCTGTGGAGAAGCAACCTCAGAGGCGGAAATGTTTGGAGATGTGTTTGTGGCCTGTCACATCACTTGATACAGAAACATCTTTGGGGTCAGCTTCAGGCTATTCTGCTGATACCCGGTAGTGCAAGGCACTGAGGCTAGCATACCCTATGATTTCAGTAAGAAAGGCACTCAGACTCCACTAGTTGTTGTTTAAAATACTGTTTTCTGGAGCTAATGTGAGAAGGAGGAAGAGTACAGATAATCTTAAATCCCTGCAGGTGCTGGAAACCCCAAGCTTGAAGCATCAGACAGACCTCTGTTCAGGGCACACAGTACAGATCCCACCCATAGAAAGGTTTACTGAGCTTTTGGTTTTGAGACCTCTTATAGAATTTTCTTAGACAAAAATGTATTGTATTTGTCATTTCTACCATCAAACATGAACTTGCTGCTCCACTTTAAGATAAATACAAGGCCATGCAGGTGGTGTAAGTGACAACATCAAGTGGGAGCTGTGTGCGGGCTCCTCTGTTGCCATCACCTAGCTGAGTTTATGTTGTGGCCAAGAGATCTGTATAGCCCTTTCACAGATTATTTCTGCTTTCTATAGCAAGTATAGGGTGAAGATGTGCACTGCACAGGCAAATCTCACAGTCCTACCTTACACAGCATTTGCCAAGAACACAGATTTTTCACAATGTAAAATTGCGTGTGTTTGGTGGATCGATTGTTTTCTTGTTTTGGAAGATAGTGGAACTTGCTTAATACAGAACACTGACAAAGTTATGAAAGCAAACTTAATCACTGAATTATTCTGAAAGGCAAATATCAAATATTTTCTAGAGAAGCCTAAGAAATACTGATGCGTTATGTATTAATGTAGACATTCACAGAAGCATTGTAGAAGTGAAAGAGATTTTTAAAGTATGTTAGGTATGCATAAGCAACAGTTTAAATAAACACATCCATTGGAAGAAGCTACTTTCTTTTACATCCTGTAAATTACAGATGAATATTACACATAGCCTCAGCTGGCAAGCATATGTGTAGCCCTAATTAAATTATACGAGTTAACACTAGATAATGAGTACAACCTGCACCATTAAATTTAGATTAAGGTTATAAACATTCCAATATAGTTTCCATCTTCTAGGACTCAGAACATAGTTATTTTTCTAAAACTTTCCTGAAATATTTTAGAAAAGTAATTTAGTCTTTTGAAACTCTAGTTTAAACACAGTATTTCTTCATTTTTATCTCTGCCCTCTTTTTTTTGCCGGTGAAGGCAACAGAATAAATTATAGCTTTGGTTTTCTTCTATTTTTTCCTTTCGGACAAGTGTAACTTTGCAAAAGCCAAGGGCATTTGGAAAAGTTACAGACTGGCAAAAGGAGAAACACAAGAACATGAAAGGAAAGCAGATGGCAGATATTGCTAATTTGATTGCATCCTGACAACCTGTATCCATTATGGCCTCTTTTTGAGTGTCTGGAGGTTGCTGAACAAGCACAATTCTTAGTCTCAGACCATTTCTTCTGTGCTGAGGAACTTAATCTTAGAAAATCTTGGGAGCATTATGTTCTCTTATTTATCAAAACAGGAAGTCTACACACCTACTGCCAATGAGGACTGGTCCCTGGCCATGCTAACTTTTGGATTATGTCCTCAAACAGTTGAAAAGCACACAATCTGCCATGAGCCTGAACTGCAGCAAGGACCACATCAGAGCTATACTATTAACTGTACAGTATAGATGGCTGAACTGCATAGTAGAGAACACTTTCTGGCCCTTTTTAATGCACTCTCATAAGCCAAGCAATACAGACCGTGTTTGTGACTGGCCGTGCTACAAGCAATATGTGATCCTCTTTGTTGGGTGCACAGAGCTTTTTCTTGTTGGGGTGCGTAGTTGTCCAATCTCACTGCTCACTGTGAGCTTTCATGTAGAGGAACAGTAGGCAAGCTTGGACTTGAGTGCTGTTTTGGGCCTGTGCTAAATGCCCAGTACAGACAGAAAAAGCCAAAGTGATCTATCTCATATATGTGGAGCGCTGTTGGCTCAACCAAGGCTTTGTCTTGGTTTTGTTTGTATACCTTGGCCAACAACTCCAGAGCCCTGGACTCATGTCTTAATTGTTGGCCATTTTTCTGATTTTAGTAGTTCAGGAAAACATTGAAACTCAAGACAAAATCTATGTATTTTTAAACAATGTGAAATTAATTTACCGATACGATAATTAAAGCAAAATGCAGCCAGGGGACTATTCACAACTGTAGGAACCACAGCTATATGCAAGAAGAGAGGTCACATTCTCACCTGCTTTGCTACTGCAAGAACATACAACAAGATCCTTGCAGGTCGCCGAGTCCAGGCACCGCTCTCGCTGTCAAGGAGATTTCATAATCCTTTTTAGAAACTTTCTGAACTGAAAGACTGCTCCTATGGCACATTTTCCAGGGTATTATGCAGCTGTGCATTAACTTGGCTATGCAGTGAGACTTCCAGGGTTGCTCTATGATAAGCTGACCTCAGAAGAGTTGGTGGGACACACGAGCCTGCTGTGTGATTGCTTGGTACGTTTGGTCTGAAAAAACTTGCCAAATATTGAATGTGAACTGGCAGGGTCATAAAAACCTCTGTGTCTAACTTGCCTGAATGGGTTTTCCTGGATGAATATTGTGTTATAATTCAACATGAGACTTAGAGAAACAAGGCTGGGAAAGTGCAACAGTCCTCCATAAACAGCTTCTCATCTTATACTTACATACATTTCTAACGCAGTGGCTGTTTTATTACCAGTGAAGATGCTACTTCCAGGCTGCAGGCCAAATAGCGATTTAGGCCAAGCTGAAAACCTAGAGATTAAAGCACACTATGGGTCAAAAGATACTTCAAAAGGTGAAGAGAGAAGGAGACAGCTGACAGTGATCTGATTTGTGGGTAGAGGGAGCTGCTGGGAGATTTTGAAGCAGCTGTGTCCTTCTCAAGCTCCTGAGAGAAAGAAATATGCAGAAAAATATCTTTGGTCATAATACGGTATAATTCCTTTCAAAAAGCCTCTGTAATGCTTATAAGCAGAGCACGATTGAATCATGGTTTCAAGCAACAGAGATAAGGGATGCTCCCTACAAAGGTGACATAACCAAGATCCCAGGAATAAGGTGTGGTGGTAGTTGTAGCTTCAAAGCCTTCAGTTGGATGAGAAAGAGAAGAAACAGAGCGTGCTTCATCTCTTCTCCTGCTCCCAGGCACAGTACCAAGCACCTGCAGTTGTACAGACATTTCTCTCTTCTGTAAACAAATACTGCAAAAAGGTTGATATAGTAAAATATAATCTACAGAAATTTCCACTGGGAAATTTAAAAATAAAATCCGGCTCTTCAATTTATAAAGTAGCCCTCTGTGGCACTTCTGGGAGGTCTGACGTCAGGGCAGAACTGAAGGCCATGCCCCAGATCATGAACTGAATCTGATGTGGAGATTGCCACGTAAAAGCTTGGACTTAATAGCTTTCCTCAGAGGGGAAAGCCGGAGCCCATGCTTGGTCCCATGGAATAAAAGAAGTGCCTTTAATTGAAAAAGCCACCGAATGCAGAAATTTCAACATTCAAAGCAAAAACTGCAAAAAGGAAGAAAGTGTTAAGGAGCTAGGAAAGAGTCACAAGACAGAGACAACTCCTAACCAGCCTTTTAATACTAGCTTTTCCAGATCCAAAGCAGCAGCATCCTTGCCAAGTCAGGAATTGCTCTGACTTCTCTGACTTCCTAGAAATCATAAGTACAACAGTAATTACTATAAGAAGCCCTACGGAGTCCACTCAGGAAGGCTTTGGTTTCCTCTCGAGCACACACAGGGAAGCTCAGAAGTAAATGATTAACGGCCCAAAGCTTTATTTGATCTGCTGCTACAATTAAGTAGTGGCTGGCAAAGCTCACTGGCCTCCCTCAGGTACTAATCCATATTCAGCTATTTCAAAGAGTTCCTGAGAAACTGGAGCTTAGATAACCTCATTAAAAGCTATTTGAGAGGGGTTTCAGTTACATTAATGTACTGTCTTGACTACTGAGGCTATCTATATGCTGCTCATATACAAAAATATGACTAAGGCATCTATTGGGTAGCTGAGGTTCTTCAGTTATGTCTAAATGGTATATGGATATGATGGGTATTTGGATATAAAGGTTATTCACTGACTGAAGATGAATTTTATAAATAATTTCCATCCATGTATTTGGCTAGGAGTAACATGAGATCTTTGTAGGAAAGCGAGTTATATGGTAGACCTGTAACTACCAAATTCTGACATTCCTCATGACAATACCATATGGAGAGACTGAGCAGTTAGAAAAAAAAATATGTTTGGGCAGAAGTAAGATTATTTTTATAAATGATAGGCAGTTTTCACTACCAGCATTTACCTGGCTGAAAATAGGTACATGCACAACGTTTCATCTATCACACTGTCATACCCAGATGTTTTTCCTGAAAATTAAAAAACAGCTCTAGCACTGCCAAAGGAAGACCCCCTCCAAAGAACAGCTGGTATTTTCAATGTTGACAAAGAATAGGATAATATTTTTTAAATTATGAAAAATTAAACAGCACTTGAAATTGTTCAAGCATGGAGTGCTAGGTCTGTAAAGAAAAGGAATGGCACCACTCTCACCACCCTCCTGATGCTGGTACCTCAGTCTCATAATTTCTTTTGTGAGACACCTACAGTCTAGAAACAGTCTAGAGTCTAGAAATCCAGTTCAAGGAACTGACCTTGCCGGCTGTGTTACTTTCCGAGCGGGCTAGGTCTTTGGTTTGTCTCTCCCAAGCACAGAAATCCTTGTGCCTGCAGAAGGGTGTCAGCAGCAGCCAGTGGCTGGGAGCAGGGCAGTCCTTGTCCACAGCAGGCCAGACCATGTTGAATGCAAATGGGCGCACAACCGAGACATGAAGGATGTAAATATCTTCGGGGAATCTGAGCCCTAGAACATCTGATTGATGTTCGGAGGGAATGAGTTTTCTAAGTTTATTTTTTATGTTTTAGAATTTTACTCTTGAATATACAGCTTCTGTTTTTCTCACAGGACATTTTGAAACTGTCAACCAGTATTGATTTAAGGTCAGAAGAGTAGTGCCAACTACTTAAAACTAATTAGAGTCCGAAATCAGAGTCCTAATACTCCTGAATTAGAAAAACATTGCTACATTGTAATTTGAAGTGAAAAAAAAGATTTGCTTTGATGGAAAAAATCAGGTTTTTTTTTTCTTTTATTACTGAAGAGTATGAGACTGGGATTTTTTTTTTTTTCACTCGTATAGATTTCAAAAGCCTTTTGTTTAAAAACATTGTTAAAACTGACAATTTTAATTAAAATGTGGAACAGTCACACATTTAGACATGGTTTTGATTAACATCCACCTTTTTAGACTACTATAGAGTCCATGTATATTGCAGCACAGGGCTTTTTCAGTAGTTGTCAACGATCCCATCAAAACAATAGGATAAAGAGTATTTAAAGTTCCACTGATACTTAGTTTCAAAGGCTGGCATCTAGACTGATTTTTTTTTTCCAAAAATTAAAGCATGGTATGAACATGTTTAAAGAAGTGTCCCCAAGTGAATTCTTCCTTGTGCAAACCTGGGATTTAGAGACAACATGAAAGAATGGGAAGAACACAGAAGTAGACTGTAACCTTTTGTCCCCCTGACCTGCATTTGCCCATGGCTTCAGCTGTGACTGCTCCACCATGATAACGACCTGTTTACAACCTTGCTGCTGCAAGGACATGGACCTCCTCCGGTTGAGAAGAAGTAGTTATATGGCTGATGAATCAAACACAGGTAACATTTTTCACCTTGAGATATACCACTTACCTCCTGGCATAAGATCCTGCTTGATGTATTCAAATTTTCAATCCCAGCTCCTACATTTCAATCTGTTAAAGGTTTAGCAACAATCACACTGGAGAGCATCTCAAGCACTGCAACTGCCAAGGCAGAGATATGTTTGTCCAGTTTCTTTATCTTGCTCTTATAGATCCGCAAAAAGGGAAATCTCCAAATTTCCCGTGCTGCTGCTTCTGGGGCATCACAGTGCTGACATCTAATCTAAATCCCATGCTAAAGTTTAAATTGTTACACCGTTTCCTCCTTTGTCATCACTACAGATTTGAGAGGGCTCATGTGCCACACAGGCTATTTCTCTTTATGGTGACTCATGCTCAGTCTGAAGTTCACTATAACCTCCTGGTTCTTCTTCATGCCTCTTTCCTATCCTGCATTTCTGCAGCTGATGGCTCTGTCTGACCTTGCACTTGTGCTTCAGGAGCGTCCTGGTTTTCCTGAATATTTTTCTAGTTTTTCAGGTTCATTTCTGACATCTAATCTTGTTCCTCAGCATGGTCACAGCCCTTCCCAGCACGATCGGTGCTGTTACTCACAAGTTTAGTACCGACCCTGTTCTCTGTGTCCTTATCCACATCACTGGTGAGAAACTTTGACGGCGCTGGACGAACGGCTGCTGAACTCTTAAAAAGCTCTGCATTTCCAGCGTTGATGGCCGAGACCTGCTCTCGCGTACAGTCCCCCGCCTCAGACGTTGCCCGAGTGTCACGAGAGTCCAATCCACACTCCCACTAAATCAACTAAACCCTCCTTTTTCTTGCTTGGGGTTTTTTGGTGTGTGTCCCCCCCGCTCATCAAGGTGGGAATTTAAATTCTCCCGGCTTCAGCTGTTCCCATGGGGCTGCTGCTGCCGCTCACATCCCCTTTTCTCGGGCTCTGGACGTTTGGAACCGGCAGACGGTGCGGGGCCGCGGGGCTCGGGCCGGGCACTCGCTCCGCGG
>VWZK01007615.1:131191-311714 GCA_013396935.1 Baryphthengus martii | reverse complement strand
CTCCCCGCGGACGGGGGGGAGCTCCCAGCCCCGGTCCGGGAGCTGGAGCGGGCCGCCGGCCGCAGGCGTGAGCTCTGCGCGGACCTTCTCTGGAGGCGGCAGGTGGGGGTGGCGCGATAAGTAAGTAGTTGCACCGGGCACCAGCTAATAAGCAAGCGTGAGTTTCCCGAGAAACCCTGCTAGTAACCGCTCAATCCTAATCCGCACATGCTTTCCCTTGGAAATACTTTGAACCAATAATCCCTCCTGGGAGGAAGGGATTCCGTGAGGCTCTATTTGGGCACTTACCTCGCAAAGTTTAGGAAGTGGTTTAGGAAAGGACTAATCATTGATTCTTATTCAAAGGTCCTGGCCACGAATCCTTCAGGGTGCAGAGCCTTTAAGAAGCTGAAGTTCACATCATGGTGTCTGTCTGCTTTTGTGTTCCTTGGGACCTCCTGGAGTCTGCTGGTGTGGCAGGGAATATGTTACTCTGCTGATGGCCACGGACTCCTCTTGGTTGTGACTGTGTAAAGCCCCTAACTGAGTTGGTGGCTTACTTATAGCAGGTGATATGAAGGATTGTAGCCTAGTCGCATGTTGTAGTCCAAGGGGTTGTGATGCTTGAGTTCAGGAGTTCAAACTTTAATTTGTAACTCAGCGTAACGTGCCTTCTTGCAGCTGAAGTCCTTCATAAGTTTGTGACAGTGCCTGAGTTCTTCCTTTTGTTACCTGAACTTGCTGCACTTCAAAGTGGGTGCTCCTTGCCAGAGCTCAATGTGGAACAGACTCTGCACTTGCCAGCTCCATCAGAACAGAGCAGCACTCTCACCTCATTTCCCTTGGCGGTGGGCACTGGAGATGAGGCTACGCTCCTGGTTGCTGACTTTCACTATACTGTGTTCTTACTATGAGGAGTCTGTTGCAGCAAGCCAGCAACAAGTGGTATTTCTGAGGTACCAGCTGGAGCTGGTGTTTTTCCAGTAACCTGTTATGCTATTGTTATCTGTTAGGCAAGGAAAGTGATTTTTCTTTCCTAAAACAAGTGATACTGTTGTTTTTGTCTTGAGTTGCCCTCCCACAGCATTACTGTGTGCTCTGTTTCAGGGTGCTACTGTCATCAGATGCTTCTCTGGCTCTGAAAACACCATCCCTTCAGCTGGGAAAGATGAATTACCCAACCGTGTGGTCAATGCTGCATCAAAGCAAGGGTTTGCTATCTATGTTGACGAATCGGAAGGGAAGGAAAACTACAGCTACCAAGTGGCTGAAGAGCTGGAAACAAGCCTGTGTGAACTGGATACTAGTGCAATGACATCCAGTATTCACCTACTGCTGGATCTGAGTACAGGTAATTCCTGTTAATACTCAGATGGTATCTATAGCACAGGTACATGTAGGGTGGTTATGAATTGTGATGCTGGCAAACTGAGTAGGTTACATTACAGTGAATAACACTTCAAGATGGCTTGGATTGTGTCTACATAAGGAAAAACACTTTTATGCTCGAAATAGCAGGAGAAGGTGAAGAGGCTTATTGCACAAATGTCTTGCTGCTTCCTCTTATCTGTTAGGATCTCCTATGATAGTGGACACATCCTTCCAGTCCCAGCCTGAGGATCACATGGAAGATGCCATAACTCTGACTGTGAGCGAGTATGTGGAAGACATTCATCAGTACCTCCGAGAGGCTGAAGTGAGTGGCTTATGATAAACTTATAGATATTTGTGCTCTCTGATGGGCTGCAATACTGCAAAGATGCAAGGCTACCCTAGGATAACCCAAGGCTGCTGCTGAATTGCGATGGAGGGAAACCAGCCAGTAAAAGCCGTCTTCGAAGGCAGCGTCTAAAGTGTTGAGATCTTTCAGGATTGCTCCATGTCCCTGAAATTCCCTACCGTTTAAGTATCACTTGGCTCTCTGGTATGAAGAATTCTAGCAGGTGATAGTGGAATACTGCAAAATTACAAGAGCGGTTGGCTGTTCTCTCACTGACAGCTCCCTTGCTATAGCAGTAGTTTTTCCTACCTTTCTGTATCAGAGCATTGAAGTGCAGTGTCCCGTTAGGAAGAGGGGAATTTGTTCCTCTTCAGGTCCTTCTGAATGGCTTGCATGTGCTTTATGGCACAGTGCAGGAGATCTTTTACTATTCTGCTGCTAACGCAGTAGCTCCTATCTCTTCAGTATACAAATAGTGCTCTTTAGAAAGGCTACTGGTTCCTAATTAATACCACTAGCACTATAATTGTAGTTAGTAATAATTGTTAGTAGTAGAACAACTCATGTTTCTTTTGGCTGAGCTGATTAATGCTTCTTACCTGTACCATTGATGGCTGTCTTCAGGGTGAGCATCTTGATTCTTCAACTCTCTCTCCAAACAGATAAGATTCAGGCCCAAGCCATACTACATGAGGAAGCAACCAGATATCACAACAGGAATGCGTGCCATCTTGGTAGACTGGCTGGTGGAAGTAGGGGAAGAATATAAACTTCGGACAGAGACTTTGTACTTGGCAGTGAACTTCCTGGACAGGTTTCTTTCCTATATGTCTGTTCTCAGAGGGAAGCTGCAGCTTGTAGGAACAGCAGCAATTCTTCTGGCTGCGTAAGTGTTTCATCTCCTGAAATCTTAGTGAGCTAAACCTTATTGTTGGACTGTGTCTTTTAGTTTAATTTGAAGGACTGAGCTAACAACACTACTGTGTTTTTATCTCCTCTGACCTGAAGTTCCTCTAAAGATCTTTGCCCAAATGTGAAACTAAATTGTTACTTAACCTGGAGGAAGGACTAAAATAAGAGCTCCAGACAAATTTAGTGATGTGATGTGCTCATCCTCATACGGGTCCAGCAGAAAACATTTTTACCATAACTTTCAAGCAGACAAATGTGGCTTCTATATTCCTTTTTTTTTTTTTAAAGGAAATATGAAGAGATCTACCCACCAGAAGTGAACGAATTTGTGTATATAACAGATGATACCTACACAAAGAGGCAGCTGCTAAAAATGGAACAACTGCTTCTCAAGGTGTTGGCTTTTGACCTAACAGCCCCAACCATCAACCAATTCCTCCTTCAGTATTTTCAGAGGCATGGAGTCTGTATGAGGACAGAGAACTTTGCAAGGGTATGAATCATCCTCCTTTTCGGACTGGGGGGTGTGGGGGGAAGTGATCCTAAAGGCAGAAACACTTGTATTTTGTGAAGTTTTTCTCATGCTAAGTCTTATCTGGGACTGCAAGAGGTTGGGAACTGAATGCTTTATAGCCTACTACCTTAGTAGGTGGCTTGTGTGCTGGGACTTCTGGATAAATGTCTCATGGAAATTCTAGGTTTGGTCTGTCTGTCTGGTTAGGCACAATGCACTGCACTTGGCACCTAGATGGTAGGATTCTGGTTGTTTTCAGCAGAGTAAGCCTGCCCTGGACTTGGTGGTACTACATATTGCTACACAATATATGCCTGCATAGCTGCATAGGCAATCCTGCTTAGAAGCAAGTTAACCCAAGCTTAAAGCAAAGCGTCTGACCTGCTTATCTGCAAATGGTACAAGATTGCACAGTAACTCCAACAGAGCCCAAATTCTGTTTTTTAAAGCTGTCCATTTATCCCTGATCACCCTGTGAGGTCTCCCTATGTGAACAAGAGGATGATGATAGGACCGGAACTTCAGATTGCAGCGTATGTTGTTTAGACTTTGACAAAGTGTGGCCTTTCTGTCCCTACTGAAACATGCTAAACGTTCTTCTGTTAAGATCAACAGGACTTGAATGCTGTTTTTACCCACCAGGCACGTAACTCATTTTGCACATAATGCAGAGATCACTGGCAATTCAGTGCCGATTGTACCAGCTAGGCTCATTCTTTTTGAGGAACTTGTGGGTTTTTTTGCTCAGTATCTTGCAGAGCTGAGTCTCCTTGAAGCTGATCCTTTTCTGAAGTACCTTCCTTCACAAACTGCTGCAGCAGCCTACTGTCTGGCAAACTATACAGTGAACAGGTCTTTCTGGGTAAGAGCAACTGTGTGTTAATGAGTAGCTCAAGCATTTTGCTGTCCTTAGAATGAGGCAGAGAAACAGAGGGAGTAGCTTCAAAGTATGTTGTTATAAAGGCTGAAATCCTAGGATGAGTAGCTGTTCCTGAGCTAATGGGACTACCTGGTATATGAACATTAAGTCAACCTGAAATATCCTGCCTCTTCTCTGAAGTGGGAGAGACATTGCTGTCTTGCTCATATCAAGTCTGTACCTGAGGCCTTGTTAGTCTTTAAGCTCCCAAACTCCTCCCTCAAGTACAATTACAATAAGACTTTTTGGGAGGGAGGGAAGAGCTGAGTGTGTTTGAATGGAGTAATTACACCGAGTGGCTGCCTTAATGCAAACCTTGACAGGCTTCTCAGCTGTATGTTGGAGAAATCACTCTAGCAGAGAGCAAGATCCGAAAGAGATGTAATGGATGCCACATGCCTAAAGCAGAAGGAGCTTGTTGTTAGAAGCTTCTTGATAGGCACTGAGGAAGACCTAGAGTAAAACTGTTGACAGGATACCCTTCGATCCTTTTCAAGCCTATAGAATCTAGAGTAAACACAGATGTAGTAAAAATGTTTGCTGTAGAAAATGTGTCTTCTTGATGGAGATTTGCCTACAGTAGAGTAACACTGTTTATTCTCCTCTGACCAGCCAGAAACCCTTGCTGCATTCACTGGTTATACATTAAGTGAGATAGTGCCTTGTCTGACTGATCTGCATAAAGTGTGCCTTGATCCTCCGCATTGCCAACTGCAAGCCATTAAGGAGAAGTATAAGCACTCTAAGTAAGTAACCAGGAAGCCAATGTTTTGTACCTTGAGGGCTATAAGCACAGGATGACTCTGGTTTAACAGCTTGGTCTACAGCTGCTGAGCTGACAAACTTCTCGGTGGTCAGTTTCTATTCCTGAAACAGAAGTTCCTGTCAGGCTCTTGTGCAGAATGCTTTGTGTAATCAGAAGAGTAGTTCGTCCATTGTTATACAGATATACTGGATAATAATTCTTCTACAGTGATGCAGGATGATTCTTTTCTTCCCCAGTGTATTGCACAAGAAGGTGATTAAATTTGTCAGCTGAACTAAGATCTTTAGTGACTGTATTTCTGTTCCAGGTACCTGCAGGTGTCTCTTCTGGTGCCCCCAGCAGTGCTTCCTCTACAGTAGAGACTCTGGATCCTGGATTTCAAGATTACTTCATCCCAATCAGCCAAGCTGGGCTAATATTTCTTAGAACATTGCAGGTCATGTGTCTGTAACCATAGTCATCAGAATGGTTTTTAGCTAGTATTTTTTAATTGGATGCCTTTTTAAAAAAGGATATTAGACTACAGCTTTTAATATAACTGACAGCACTTATAATAAATGTCTTATTACACTGTTCCTCTGTGCATCTTTTGACTCCTGTTAATATCTGCAGTAACAGTGAGTTGTAGTTTTTTACGAAAATCATTGTGAGTAGGGCTTTTAACCTAGCTGGAGTGAATAAAGTGTAGCTTGCTTGGACCAACACAACCTGACATCTCCATAGACACAGGTGATTCGCTGCAGTATCTTACCTATTTCTTCCTCTTCTCTAAGACAGGATCACGTGGCCATGAACAGAACCTATTTTCTGCAACTTTTTTACCATATCACAGTGAGAACATCCAGATGCAAGTGGTCTGTGAACTCTGAACTTCTGTCTAGAAAACCACCAGTGTTGAGGTAAAAGCCAAACTTCCCTTTTATGGAGGCCAATAAGATGGATTCCTCTGTAGGGAGCTGGAGGAAGGGAAGGTAGTGGCTGGCAGAATCTTAGGAACAGTTCAAACACTGATGGACAAACAGTAGTAGAGCGCAACTTTAAAAGCTAGGAGGGACTGGAACAGTAGAGCTGAGTTAGATGGCCTCTGTGTGTTACTTGTGGTATTGAGTAGTCTTTTGGCATAGCTGTCTGAGATGACCTGTCCTACTGCTAGAGCACTGCTGAACATGTGTGCTTGGCAGTCTCTAGAGAAACCTCACTCTGAGGCGGATGATGAGACAGGACTGACTAGCTTACCCTGAGCTGCTACACTGTCTTGTGCCCCCCAGTTACTTGTTAGTGTTTTTAAAAAACAAAACACATCCTTGAGTACTCTTAAACACAACCCTTGTACAAAGTAGTTCAAGAAAATAAATCAATTGTTCATGCTAGGCAACATGTAGAGAACTATATTCAGGTCCTCTAAAGGGTAAGGTAAGTCTGAGACTTTCTCTTACTGTAAGAGTCTAAAACCTTCAGTGTTTACTGCTTCCTAAGAGTGACCCATGCAGAGCATTATGTGTTTTCTAAGCAAGAATGTGCTTAACACTTGACATTAGCATGCAATTCAGCAGGTATAGTAAGTACCAGCTAACAAGCCTCTTCAAGTTTGAAATCTGATTACCACTACCTCTGTTTTGGTGGAATAATGATTGATGTTATGAGATTTTATATACAAAGCACTTGTCTCAAAGTAAATATCCTTTAAAGGAGGGGAGATTTCAGTTCCAGTCTAGCCTCTGCAGTTCTTGAACTCTTGCTTCAAACACATTCTGGTTAAGTAAATGAATCTGTTGGTATTTACTGATAATGATAGATGTGACTAGATATCTCATGCTTGTCTGTGGCATCCACTGTGGTGAGGGCCTAGATCCATGAATTGTCTCCATGCAGTGAATTTCACAGCTCGTGGATGAATATCTTAAAGGTGGGCTATGAACTTGACTCATGCTGGCAGCCAGCTTCTTTAAAGTAGGCAGCTCAGTACAAAGATGAGCCAGTGGTGCCTAGTTACAGTGGGGAGCAGTGGATTTCTTGGTTGCTTGTTTCACAAGAAAATGGTGTCCTGAGCAAGAGCCTTGCTAAATCCACTGGGCTTATGAGAAGCAGCTTATTTATGGTGTTTCAGGCTGAACATAAGGTGTCTTGAAACTCCATTTTAATAAGTCTTAATCTACTAATAAGTCATAGTGCTTACTGAACTGCAACTGCTGTAGTGTTGAGTGTTTTGGAAGCAATAAGGAATGTCTCTGTGTTCCTAGTGTTGCAACAGTTTGAAGATATATGAACGGTCATGTCACAAGAGTAGTGGGGGAGAGATGAGTTTTGATTCTATGAACAGTCTATGATCAGTCATATGTTGTGTTCCTGGGCCGAGATTTAGTGTATCTAACACAGTAGGGGGTATCCAGGTCTGAACTTACGAAATATTTCACCGTGTCATGTCTTCCTAGAAGCCAAGCTTTTGTTTTATTTCACTTTTTTTGAGTTTACTTAGCTGCAAGACAGATACAATAATTGCATTTAACTTCCTTGAAGCTTTAATTCTTTGGTACACAAACTTGCCTGACATTTTTTTTTAAACCTGTAAGAAGACTGTACTTTGTCTGCTTTCTTGTTTGTTTTGTTATTATTTTGTAACTGATCTAGTGGCTTAAATATTCTTCTAGGCCATAAGGCTGAAAAGAGAAAATCAAAGCTAAGTAGTTAAGATGAACAATCACATAATGCTGCAATGTGAATGTGAATAACAAGTTTGTGCAAGATGGATTAAATTTTAATTTGTAAGACAGAAGAAACTGATCTTGAAGTGATCTCATCTGAGATCTGTGGGTAATAATGGCATTTTGAATGTTCCTGACTCTTTCTCAATTCATTTTTGTTGTATTTGTCTTACTCAGAGCAAGGAAAAATCTTAATGCTCTTGTGTGAGTGAGCCTTTACTCTTTCAGGGTGAAAACTGGCTGCTCTCTCCTCTCTTGTTCTATAAGTCATCACACTTAACTCTGGCCTACCCCTCATATGGGCTCTCCTCTGCAGCTGATATTTGAGATCAAGGTATAAGAGATGCTTCAGTTGGGCATATTGTGGTAATAAAGGTAAAATAATGCTGGTTTAAATGCTGAAATGCAGATGCACTTAAGAGTACTTAAAAGATGCACTGAAAATAATCAAGTGTACAGGGATATGGATTTATAAGGAGGGAGATGAAAGCAACCCACAAGAAGCTTTTAAGTCTTCATTGATGTAGTGCCTATGCTATGCAGAGAAACTAAGACCTGTAAAGCTACTGACCTTGTGTGATGTTTGAAACAAATAGAACCGAACTTCTTGAAGACATTCTAGGAAAAGAAAGGGGAATAATGTTAAAGACTAAACAGAGGCAGTCTCAATTCTTTACCACCCCACTTAGTGGCTTGTAGACCACAGCCGCAAGCGAGACCTCTTGTTGTTGTTGTTAAGGAAATACTTAAACTGTTGCAATTTCAAAATTGTCAAGCCTGAACATTGCTGAGTTAGACTGACCTGCATAGCAGAGCTGACTTTCAGCATGTGTAGTTCGAAGGTTGAATATTGACTTCTACGCAGTTCATAGTATCCCCTCTCCCCAGTTAAAATATATTGGGTCAATACACAAAAAGTAAAACCTACTGGTGAGACAGCAGGCCAAGCACATCCAAGGAGCTCTGAGTGATCATTCAATACTTGGAGTGGGTTGGAACGTGAGAGGTGCCAAGGATTTTAACTTTGACCTGTGAAGTTCAATTTAAGAGCTTTTTTAACATTGATATTAGAAATAAACAAAAACCTTCCCTATTCTTATTCTATCAGTCGCCATACTATTACATTGTGACTTTGACAAGATACACATGTTCTGTGGTTGCATGATCCTGTTTTTAATGTTCTGTAGGGGTTTTTTTAAGCAATAACTTCTAACACTAAATACTGTAGCTGCCTTCAGTGTCCTGCGAAAGCTGTTCTTTAAGGCTGGTGATATGTTGTGGATGTGTTGTTCCCTTAAGATTAAAATGGACCAGCAGAACTCAAAAATACTTTATGGGAAGATACTAATTTAACAACTAGGGTCTATGTTTGTTTTCCACCTATGTGGAATGTGTTAAAGATATTTGAGAGGTAATTGGGTAATTAGAAAGAATAATTTAACTCTGGTCAGGCCAGTTAAGCTGTTAATTCATGACTGAAGGGTGTCTGCCTTGCTGGGAAATTTGGCTGCATGATTAGTCTGTGCATACTTGCTTGTTGTCAGTTATACAAATGACTAGAATTAGCGCTGATCACTGAGGTTAGTACTTATGTTACCTAGTGACCTTGAAGTAGCTTTTGGGGCTGCTCTTAAAGATGAGAAACAAGCTTTCTCCCTTGCAATTTTTCCCAGCACCTGCTGCCCCAGAGCAAGATCATCTTTGTATACTGAAGAGCTGTTGCAGACTCTGGTAGGTGGTTGTGAACTGGAGGAGGTACAGACCCACTCAGATGTTCTAGAGCCCTGCTGAGTCCTTATGAACTTTGTTATGTCCTATTCTGGTAATAATGAATGTATTATTGCATCAGACAAGAGTCTCACTGAATACTTATTTTTAGCTCTTCTTCACAGTTCTTCTCTTGCATGGTCTGTCTTTGATGCTTGTACAAAATTTCATCCATTTAATATAAAAAATACAAAGCTTTGCATGATAAGATGCCCATAACGAACACCCTTGTTTATGGAGAATGCAGTTTACCTGATGTTCCTGAAGAGATGTAGAGAAACACTGGCTTAGAAAGCCTTTGTGATGAGTAGCTGATATAGCCAGCCCCAGCTCTTCTGTGCCCTGCTTGGGGTTTGTCAGTGTAGATGGCAGCAGTGCAAACGTTGAGAATTAGCACAGACAAACTTCCAGGACAGTCTACAGAAAGTTGTTGAGCGTATGATACAGTTAATCCTAAAGTAATGCTTACCCTCACCAAATTACCTTGTGTCTAAACTAAGCTAAGACAAGAAAGGCTGGGCAGTTCTGGTCCTAATCCTTCTGAAGATGCTAAAATTATGGCTCTATCCTGAAGCTTTGTCCAGTGCTTGTCTAGCTAGGCTGTGCTGGTACTGAAAACTCATTGTGGGCTGAGGGAGGGCTGGTTCCTGGCCTAATGTCTGTCTCCATTTGGCCTGTTGCCATGGTGCTTAAGGCTAGCTCCTTTTTAAAGAGGATTTATCCTGGGGAGAGCTTGTTGAAGCAGGACAAAATAGTCAGTGTGAGCTAAGAGGCTGTGTGGGTGACTGTGTTCAGTGCTCATGCTTGCTGTCTGCCCTATTTTGTCTTAGCAATGTGCCCAGAATGGCCAAGTGTCCCTTTTGCTAATACCAGTAAATACTGAGCTAAACCATGAGGGAGTCCTCAATCCTTGTCTTTCAGGTTTCAGGCTCTCTTTATTTGAACACAGAGGAACATTCCTGGAGCCAAGTCCTGGAAGAACAGGCTCATGATAAAGCATTGAGCTCTGGCAAGAAATAGCCTTCTCTCTCCACCATCTGCAGCCAAGCTGCCTTTTCTGTTTGTTTATTATTGTTTGTGTTTTGATGTGTAAATAACTTGAAAAAATTAGGAAAGAGAGCCCTAGACTCCACAGCATGCAACAGATTAGGCATTTGGTGGTAATCAGTGAGCTGCTTACAGTAGAATACTGTAAACCCTATCCAGGCAGAAACTGGAGTGGGGCACATATCTCAAAACAGTCATCTTCCATTTGGTTCTCTTTGCCCCTCAGAAGGAGGATAGAAATACCTGGGAGTTAACAAAACAGATGGCAAAACAGACTGCAGATAATCACCAGGAGCAGTGCTGTTCTCCCATCTGATAATGCAGTGAGATGTTGAGGTGGCAGAAGCAGGTTTGCTCTAAGTTACATTTGCATAGCACGTGCTTAGGAGGAGTGTACCTGTCCCAGTGCTATGATGTATTGTCACCTCTATTTACTGAGGAGGTACACAAAAATATTCTCGGGCTCAGCCACACAAGACAAGACCGTGAGAGTCTTATTGTGTTAAACCAGAAGCGAAAAGTGAATTGACTTAAAAAATAAAAATACTAGTGATGCTGTGTTCTGATGGTTTCCAAAGAATACAACCAGAAGAGGGCACCAGCGACCTTGGTCCGTGGCTTGAGGGGGCAGTCAATCTAAGCGTTTGCCAAAAGGATGATGGGTCAGAGCTCGAGAAGACTGTTTGGTCTTGTACTCATTTGGTCATGTTTCTGGGTAGACTAGCAAGAAGTGAGATCATTGCAACAATACAATTATGTTCAGTTATGTTTCCATTAAATATAACCAGAATCTAGTGAAGCTGCAATGTAAGGGTGTCAGCTGTGCTGTCTTGCTCTCTCACATGATGCTCCAGGGATACTTGAAAATAAATGCAACTCTTCAAATTGTTTGTAGCCTTGTACTGTGAAGTTTGACTCTTTGCACTGGTTTATCCAACACTTTCAGCTAGATCTTTTTCCTGGCTATACAAATTTGGCTATCTCATGTTGAATTGTATCCGGAGCAGTTATTTGAGTGCTGCAGCAGGGATCTAACGTTATTCAGGGCAAAACTTGACAGTAAAGCATTCTTTGAGTCAAATAGAATGGTTGGTTTGTTTGTTTTTTTTTCCTTGGACAGTTATGTTGCTGAGCTGTGACTAAGCCCAGGTTCCTTACTCTTTTTGAGCTTTTGTGGATATCTATACAGATTTTAAGCCAGTTGCTGAACCATTTGTCATGTGCACAGGTGCGTGGGCTGCCTGAAGTGCTCCATGGACACTGGCTAGAAGAAAACAAGTGTTTGGTTTTGGTAATAGTAGCAGATTGAGAGGTGTTGCTCTCTCCCGGTAAGAGGTACAGGGTAGAGCAGAGCATGTTCACGTCATGCATGCGAACCTTCAGTAGGCACCTGTGAACAAATGCAATTTTCCATATATGCCTGGGCATCTGCAAGCTGAATGTTGTACTTCTTCCTCTGCCTCTTTTTCTTCATTCAGTGACTGCTCACAAATTTCAAATCATGTGGAACAAGGACGTGGCTCTGCAGAGGCTCCTTTGCCAGCAGGATAACACTATGCAGGGCTCCTGGCTCAGAACCAGCAAATTAATCAACTCTCCCATCATGCAGGACTGACACACTAGTGTTGAACAGAACACACTCATTTTAGAAAGCATCTGTCTGCATCAAATCTTAACCATGAAGCAGGCTCTTAATTTTTTTCTTTTTAGCTAGTTATCCTGTATCACCTGGTGAGTAGAAAAGCCCATCACAGGGAGTAAACTGGCTCTGATGGCTCTATTTTTTCAGCAAGTAATCAGGGCAGAAAGCTCTGCTGTAGTTTGCCAGATTATGCCTCACAAAGCTGTACTTTCTGTAAATAGCTTCTTATCTTGGTGCAGAAACATTAGGCCATTGTAAAACTTGCAGCACTGCCACTGCTCTCAGACCCCTGAGTCGGGCAGTATATAAGGAATGCACCAGAAACTTCTGCTGTTTAATAGCATTCTCTGGGTCAATTCAGAGGTTACTGTCTGGGAACTGCTGATCTCTGTGATGTCCACTTGTGTTAAAACAAATGCTGACTGGACTTAAACTGGGCAAATCCTTTATTGTCAGATAAAATTTCCAGAATCTTTCAGAGCTATCTTGTAAAGAGAAAAGGGTTTTTTTGAAAGACAAAACAGAAAAACTCACCCACCAAATGTAGATCCACTAATCTAATATAAAGAAGAGAACACTGTCAATATTGTATCAATACTGAATTGTCTCTAGCAGAACATAGTATTGATTTAAAAGCTGCTATTTCTTCCACCTGGAGAAACTTGTGGATGCTTTGGAATAGGAAAATCCTCCACAGGTGGTTGCTAAGTATCTGATAGCGTAATATTTTGCAGTCTTCGGGGTTTTTTTCCTTGTGTGGTGTGACACGAATAATTACTATAAGGATGCTTAAGGAGATTTTGTGCTAATTCATATTAAAGATACACTTAAGGCTACTCTTGATTTTTTTCAGTAATGATACAAAATTCAATGTAACATTAAAGCTAAAAAAAAGCTCATTACAGTATTAAATGTCATGAAACTATCTGCCCTTGTTCTGTAAGTGACTTTGCTAAAGGGTTAAAAACTGTCACTGGATTTTTTGTTTATTACTCTTCTTGAGTGCCACTATCATGAACTAGTGAAATCTTGTCTAGGTTTTATACTGCCTTCAAGTGGGGCCTGCATTCTCCTCAGCGTATGAATGACCCAAAATCAGCAGCTTGCCTCTTTCTAGAAACAAAGAAAGGCTATTATGAATACTGCACTCAACAGTAAACGTTATAGAAATATTCAATATAGTGTAGCTAACCACTGATTACAGTATTGGTTATCTACAGAGAGTTGATTCCATATCAGCTCATGAAATGTTAACCACAGCTTCTTTATTCCATGGTCAGAGTTTAAGATCACATAATTTGTAGATATTTTGACTATATATGCTCTGCATCTAGGGTTGATGTTGAGTGTTTCTGAAAGCCCGTCAACAAAAGAGGACCCTGCACTGATTGGTAAAAGGCTTGGCTCCTTGCATTTTTCATTAAGGAAAGCTCTACATTTCACTGTAGAGAACCAAGTACACACAAGAAGACTCCAGTGCTCACCAGTAAGTACTTGTTGCAAAATCAGTGAGTAGTGTCATTGTGGCTGAACCCATTGTGCATGGGCTGAACAGGAGTATGGCTTCTTGTTCAGAGAGCCCATAATGTAATTGCTCTTTTGCTTAATTCATTAAACCTCATTTGTATTCATTCTGTCTTTAATAAATGTTTTGTAGGATCCTGCTGAGCAGAGTGCTTTTCATTTGTTTCACCAGTGGTTGTGCTCTCTGAACCTTTGAAGTTACTCTGTGGCTGAACAGTCTCACATGGTATTTCAGCCATAGAAGAAAACTATATGTATAATTTGCAACAAGTGGTATGTTAGGATAGTTGTGGGCAAAGGCTAACTATAAGGCCTGTTGCAGTTCAGGCTTTGACGATGTAAAGTGATTAGGTTTTTTTGCTCAACATAGAGTCAGAATGTATAAAGGCCTTAGTTGACACTATTTGTATAAATGCATAGATTAAGGTCAAAAGAGATTTTATCAGACTTTTTGAGGCCTTTTATACCTATTTAAGTATGTTTGATTGCTGCTAAATTGCCTTGGTACTAGAACCTCTCTATTTTAACTTTTGCATATCTGACTCTATTTCAAGTCCCTTTGTTCTTCCTTTTCCCCACTAGGCTCAAGAGCCCTTCACTAACTGCATTTTCTTCCCATGTGACAATGTAACCACAACAATTAGGTTACCCCATAGTTTTTCTCTTGCAAAGAAAAAGAACTGAGGCGCTTATGCTTTTTATGGTAATAAATTAGTTCTACCTCTCATATTTATAGCACTCCTCTCCAGTTACTGAACATCCTCTTAAAACATGAACATCTGAGGATGGATGCAGCTCTCATCATGGTCTCATGAATGCAGTAGGTGTAAGCTGCTGGACTGCAAGGCTCACAGCCCCTGAGGAAAGTGATGAGTATTGAGAGTAAGTGCTGGCCTCTACACTGCTGGAGATACGAGTCTTGCTGAAGCCTGCTTGTCATGAAAACTGATTCACCATTTTATTTTTTTCCTACTACATACAAATCAAAGGTAGTCTCTGTGCCTCCTGGCAAGTTACCAAAGCCATCAGTTAGGTAGGAGTTGGCCAGATGTCCTCTACGCTGCTAATATATACTAATTGTAACCATTATGCCAGTATTAAACACCATCATCTGTTTTTTATCTGAAGTCAATGCCACTAAAGGACTTTAAGCTCTTCAAGGTATTTCTTTGAATTTCAGAGGTGACAGCATGGATTTGGGTACCTACTTTGTTTCTAGTAATGTTCATCTCAGTGGTGCTTGTATGGTCAAACATACTGTTTTTAAAGTGTAGTGAAAGCAAAGAATCGAGGTAAAGGAGGATAAACAGTTTATGTAGGTAAAGCTCTGAAGTGAATAGGCAACTTAGTGGTGAAGAACACGGCAACGCCTGAGCTGTGCAATGGCTTCTTTCCCTTAGTTGCTTCTGTCAGGCTTGTGTTGAGACCATTCCCTGTCTCTGTGAGAGCTGGGGGGGATGGAGGGCCTGCAGGAGAAGAGGGATGAGTTAGGGATCATCTAATTACAAGAGTACACTGGGTGTCTGTGGCAAGGTGTTGGCTACAGGGCAGCCCTTGTTGAGGAGAGGCTGGATCTCCCTGTGCTGGGCACAGCCAGTTCCTGTTGGCTTCAACAGAACTAGCCCAGGGCACAGCTAAGCCCTGCAGTCAAGATGGTGGCATTTCTGGGAAAGCATATTTAAGGAAAGGTGAATGTGACAAGTACAGCCTCCCTCACAGACAAAATAGATGGAGCACATGGGCTGTGCTGAGCAGTTTGGCGCCTAGGCTGGAGCAGTTTGAGGCTTGGCCATTCAGTTGCACCTCATGGTGCTTAACTGGAGCGTCAGGGTCTGGACCCCTTAGCAAAGAGGCTCGGGGTGTGGGCCTTTCTGTGTTTTGACTGGGCTTGTCCCTCAGCCAATGAGAATGACCACAGTGCACCTTCAACTAGAATATAAATGGAGTCCTGCCAAAGAGCCAGGGGAGTTGGTTCTTCGCAGAGCAGCAGGCCTGGCAGTTGGACCCTTCCCTTGGACATGCCATCCAAGGATACTTCCACAGATCAAGGGAGTCTCCATGGATTGAGTGAGCCTTGTCCCCCCCCCATCCCCCCCCCGCACTTTGGGTGAGTGGTATCTTGGGCACTCTGGTGTGGGAGGCTTCCCTTTTTATGATTAAGGATTTGTCCCTTTTTGTTCACCATTCCTCAAACTTAGGAATTAATTGTGCAGTACTTAATTCCCAACAAACATCCAAACTTGTGTTTAGTCAAAAGGAGTGCTGGACAGCCCTGGTTAGCGGCTGCTGTTTGTTGTGCAGGTGCCTCTGTGATAGTGAAAAATACCAGACAGAGGAGGAGGAAGCTGAGGGAAGGCCAAGGCTGGAGGAAGAGGTGGTGCTCAATGGCCCCAGAACAGGTATCCCCTGCAGGCCATGGAAGGGATCCACATCAGAGCAGGGGGAAGCATAAAAAAAGATGGAGTAGCAGAGTGGAGCCATTACAGGTCGGCTGCAGCCCCCTGCGCTGCTCAGAGTGGGGAGAGGAGTCTGGAGTGAAGCTGAGCCTCAGAAAGCAGGGTGGAAAGCTGCGTTAAAGTTTGCCTCTTTGTTTCCCTCTAACACAATTGGTAGTCAAATATTTGTTTTAATTGGCAATAAATTAAGATAATTTTCCCTAACTGAAGTCTGTTTTGCGCATGACTCAGGAAGCAGGATTTGTTTAGCCTGGAGAAAAGGTGGCTAAGAAAACCATAATTGTTTTCAACTTCTTCAAGGAAGATTGTTAGAAAAACAGAACAGGATTTCTCTGAACGGCATCACTGAGGCTGGAAGGCAGCAGCTGCAACATGCAGCAAGGGTAGGCTCTGTCTGCACATGAGGAAAAATATTTCACCACGAGACTGGTTAAACACTGTTGCATGTTGCCCAGAAATGTGGTGGGATCTCCATCACTGAAGGTTCAGAGGTCAAGGGAACAATCCTGGAACACTGTCTTTGCCTGTGAGGTTAGCTCTGCTCTCAGCTGGTGGCCTCCAGAGGGGTGATCTAACCTGGATCCTTCTGTTATCCCACGGGATGTACGATAGAACGGGGAAACATAATTGTAGAGGGGCTGGTTTTGCCCTGTGTTCCTATTACACCTCAGTGTTAATGAAAATGATAGCAAAGGATGACAAGAGCAACATAATGTAAAAAGGCGTGGAATAGTCTCCTGATCACCTGAGCTACTGAGCAACAGAGCCTCCACCATATAGTATGTTACTATTTTAGCTTGTTCATGTATATATGTACACACATACATACATAAACATATTCATGCATTTTAAAGGTGCAAGATTGTATTCAGGCTGCCTTTTGTCAATGCCTGACCTGAACAGCATGACCTGCTGACAGTTTTGGACACCCATTTCTGAGACTTGAGAGAAAGAAGCTATGGTCACTGAAAAGTAGTACAAGTTAATCCTTCACAGTAACCAATTGTCACAGTGTTGAACCTTAGGATGCATAGTACATTCTGCAGAGCCCAGGTCAGCACAGGAATCAAACAGTAGTTCTCTAGCTGTAGCTTTGAATCACAGGCATGTTGCTTTGCTGCCCCACATGCCAGAAGTCTGTAGTTCTAATTAACTATGTATCGTGCATGTCAGTAATGTTTTTGTTTCAAGATGCTTATCAAAGCCATGAGTGAAAATATTGCCTTTTGCTTTCAGAAGAGTTTGCTTCTCTCTCTTTTTTTTAATTTATTTTAATGGTAAAATTGCCTACAGCTGTGGTGTGTAGAGGAGTTTTTGTGATTTCCTGCCCCCCTCCCCCCCTCCTTTTTGGTGAACCTGTGCCCACAGCATCTGACTTAACTTGAACATGTTCTTGATCATCTGTGTGCTGACACCATCTGCTAGTTTAGAGATACTCCACAGAACTTCCATGTGTGATCTGCCACTTGTGTCAGTTCTGTCAGGGTCATCTCTGTCATACCTGATGACAGAAATATTGTCATAATGGTTTTTATAACTGTTTTATGCCCATTTGATCCATTATACCATCTGCTACTATCATGACCAGAAATGTTACTTTAGTAACTTTGACCTTTGTACCCTAGATGATGAAATCAAACCAACTCATTCCATGGCGTCCAGTAACTGCTTTTTAGAAACAAATTTGGGCTAAAGCTGAACTTGGTGTTGGGTGTGAAACATTCCACTTGACTGATCCAAGTCATGGAGGAAGTTTTCAGGAGTGCCTGAATGACCTAGAAGCCTAGGTCTTCTTCAGTTTAAGAGACTTACACTCCTGAATTATTTACATACTTAAAAACTGCCCGAATCAGTGATGATGCTTAGCTGGGGTTCACTGAGGTGCTTGTTCTCATTTTGAAATGCATTAAATAATATATTAACTAAATTGCTCACTCCTAGTTTATTTTAACCGATTGCGCTGTGAGTGTGGTGATAGGTTGTTGTAAATTGTGGCAATTTCTTTCATGTTATTTAGGAAAAATCTCTCTAGTATTGCAAAAGTGTTGCAAGGTACCAGGAGCAGACACATGGCAGTCTGGAACCTCAGGGAAGGCTTGAGATTTTTAAAGCAACGACAGACTCCATTGATAGCATCTTCTAAAGTGAACTCATACTGCAATTTTTTTTGGTCATCTAACACTTCTCTAAATGTTGTGCCATTAATCTTGATTATGGTAGCAACATGAAATAGCTTTCACATTTTGAAATTACTATGAAAATGCATTTACTTCCATAGGAACCAGGGCTGTAGAAAAGTCTCAGCAGTAACCTAACAAGAAACATCTTTTCTATTCACTCCAGGGCTAGCAGTTCTGCATATTTACATATAGCCTCTACATTAATAATTCTAGTCATAATTGATCTCCATTTCTGGAAAAGACTGAATATTGCATTAGATGTGTTGAGCAGATCAGCAGCTGCAGCGTTTATAATCTTTTGACCTTTTGTGTGTTTTATGGGAAATGGCTTCAAGTTCATGTTGATATTACCTAAGTGGAGTAGCTTCATGCGTCTTTGTATGGTTTATTTTTCCAGAGATTTTGCACCATTGTTTTGCAAAATGCTATGTTTTATAATTCCTAGAAACAGATGTAGTGTTTACTGACTGACTAAGATGAGCCTGGGAGTTAGCTTTCAAACTGCCTTGAGGCAGAAAAGTGGCGTGGGGTTTTCAGTGTTGATCTAATCTTTCTTCCCGTTGAAGTAGTTGGGAGTGTCAGAACTCCTAGGCCTGCTCAAAGGAATGATGTGAGGCTTTTTACAGGAAGTTTAACCTCATTTTTTTACAGTTTCTCTGTCTGCAAAAATGAAGGCAGTAATAATCCTTCACAGCCATGGCAGTTAATGTCTACTAAGAGGAACAAAAATAAAAAATGTTGAAATTTCACATAGCAGGAGAAATTGTGTACTGGTAACTCAGATTTTTCTGATTTGATCTAAGTTTGCCTCCCTTCTTTCACAGGAACAGAAACAGGGATCAGAGTAGTTGGGCAAACACCTGGGGCTGGGGAGATCTGGTCAGAGAAGGGATCGGCTCAAGAGCAAAGGCAACTAGTGATATGAGATGGATGAGGTGCAGAGATAGGTTGTTGTTTGGAGCTCGCTGAAAACAAAGGATTTAAGGAGCTAGAAGGAGTGAACGTGGGGAGGATAAGTCAGTCTCTAAATAAACACTGTAATATTTCCTTCCTAGCTTCAGAAGCCTTTACTCATGCTAGTTGGAGCATTCAAAATCACCTACACGATCAGGAGAAGAATGAAGAGGTGAAGGAAAAAAAAACAACACAAAAACAAAATAAAACAAACAAACAAAAAAGCAAACCAAAAAAAACCCAAAACCAGTAAAATTCTCCAGATATTTTGGGCTTGATGCCAGCCCTACCAGGGATAAGGCTATTGCTGAGGAAAAGAGGAGGCTGAAAAGACTTTGTTTCCAGCCTGTCTTACAGGACTGTTTTGCCCTCAGGCATCTCTGCATAAAAGTTGTGGGGCAGAGGCACTTGCTGTTGATGGTTTACAAGCTCAAAAGATCCAGAGTTCAATTCTGTCCCTGCTAGGGCAGGTTCAGCCTCTTCAGTTTTTCACTGTAATTGTGACAAATGGGAGCCCAGGGGCTCAGCTCTTTTCCTCTGAAAATCAGGCTTTCTGTGTGGGTGGTTGATAAATGGAAGTCTTGAAGCTTACAACGTCTGCCTTCTACTCTTCTGTACCTTTTTATTTATTTATTTTTCACGTATGAAGGTAAATCTATTTTACCATTGTTTACTAAAGATATTTCGAGGCTTTTTCCTGAGCAATTAGAAGGTGTAAAATTGCAAATGATATAAGAAAACAATACATTAGTAGGAGGAGTACGAACATGAAAATAGTTCTATGGGTACCCAAAGGAATGAAAAAACATAGTCACCACTGAGGCTCAGAAGGCAGAAGCGGTGGGTAAATGTCTTTTCTGCTTTAACCTTCACCCTTTGGTGGCTGTAGTTGGACTCTTGTTAGTGGCAACAAGATGCGAAGTCCAGCAATGATAGATGTAATGTTGGAAGAGTAAGTCATTAGCAATCCCCTCTGAGAAGTGGGGAGTAACCCAGATTCAAAAGACTGTAAAATGCAAATTTACAGGTTTTTGAGGGATTTAAGGGGGAAAGATAAAGGAGGTATTAACAAGTTATACATTACCTGGCCTCAGTTTTGAACCAGGAATACAACAGAGGGAATGTTAATAATCAAAATCAAGTAATTTCTAATCACCTAGACAATAACTAAGGGGGATGATAGCCAACAATGTTAGATGTGAGCTAATTGTCTATCAGCCTGGTGTCCTGCTAGGAAGAGTGTTGTAAGCAAAGGAAAAGTAAACGTGTGTTTTTCTTGGTTTTTAGTAAGGCTTTTGTCTGTGATGGCACGTAAGTAAGGAGAAACCTGGATTTCATGAAAATGAATGGAGTTATGTGATTGGTAGGAAGTTGTACTCGGAGAGTAATTGTCTCTGGCTACTTGTCTAAGTTGACAGTCATTAATGATAAACTATTTTCTCTAATGACTTAGACGAAGTAGAGAACATGCTTATAAAAGTGCAGGTGGCACTAAGGTGAGAAAGGAAGCAGATCCACAGGGGGACGGCTTTGGTGTTCAAACAGTTCTGCCAGGCTGAAGTGGTCTGAGCGCTCACCTTAGAGAAGGGAAGGCAGAGGGAGTACGTAGTTATGGTTTTCAAATATAGATAAGGGAGTGAATAAATCAAAGGGGCATCAAGGATTAATAGGCTTACATGACAGAGATAGAAGTTTTAGTTATCTCTCAAGGAAAGAGCTATATAGCAATACAGCTGAGCATGAAAATCGATCATCTTGGTGGTATTGCTTTTGGAGGTGTTTAAGAGCAAGTCAGGCAGGAAAGTATTGAAAGCAATACAGCTATGGGTGCTTCGGCCTCAGAAATGTGGAGGGCAAGATAACTGCATGAGGAGATACTCCTAACATGATAATATGATTTTTATGAAGCAACTGTAGAACTAGTAGGGCAGAACTCATATGTGATGCTATGTTCTCTTCACATTTTTTGAGGGTATGAGTAAAAATATGACTTTTTATGGCTCTTTACCAACCACTTCTGCCAAATCAGGATCTAGCTTGAGGGCTTGCTGACTGCCCAAGTTGATTGTTTTTGCTCATGCTGGTACTTGTTAAAACATGTTTTGGAAATGCTGATGATGTTAGAGAAGAGAATAAAAGCCAGCTCTTGCTCTTGTGGCTCTGTTGACTCAGCACTCTACTGTGGATTCATACTGTCTTCAATGCAGTTGCAAATAGCCCTGAGCAACAGAATGGCCATGTAGCTAGAATGAATATCATCATAGGGACTTGATCCTATCATACTTACACACCAAACACTCCACATTAAATAAAATAATGTTAATAATGAAAATGTGGTGAGTAAATATGGGCATCTGACAGAGGTTCTGCCCTAATGCTTATGAAGATCAGTAGTATAAAGCGGAAACTAATATATATATATATAAAATTGCTGTGGTTTGTCTCTGTGCACTCTTTAGGGGAAAAATGTGAGCTCTCCTTCAATAAGCCTAACTATGTAGCACCTGGTTCCTTGCCTTTCTGTGCTAGCAGCAGTGATAACTTATATCTCTCAGGCTTTTGACATGTCAAGTGTCCAAAGTCATCTCAGATGTGCTTTCTTGAAAGCATCAATGGAACACAATGTTTAAAATTACCTCCCCCACCCCTTTCTGTTTTTTTCACTATGGTTAGACTTGATGATTGTAAAGATGTTTTCCAATGTAAATGATTCTATAATTCTAATTTGATTACATTTTCTTTTTCTTTCTTTTGCAAAAGAGGAAACTGCAGGAAAGCAGAATGCAACTAAAGCTCTAGGACTTTTGATTTTTGAAGGCTGCTCGGCTGAAGTCTTTCTCATGTGGAGAAAGAACAGAGTGAATTCTGAATTTCTGTAGTAAAAGAAAGAAAACAGACTTCTCTTCTGCTCTATGTACACTGTAAAGAGTTCATCATATCCCAGTAGGATAGATATCTCAGAAGGTCCCTAGTCCAACCTCTAGCATGAAGTAGAATCATCCATGAAGGCACAGCTGGCTTCTCAGAGCTTTATTCCACCTGGTCGTGAAAGTATCTAAGTTAGAGAAGACGCAGTCTCTCTGGCAACCTGTTCCACTGCTTCACTGTCCTCACAGTGAAAAAGTTTCTGCATATAGTCAGTTTGAGCGTCTCTTGTTTCAACTCATAGTTAATTGTGTATCATCTTTCCATCGTGCACTACTGTGAAGATCACAGCTCTGTTCTCTTGATGACTTCCTCACAGATATTGTATGGCACTTTCTCTCCCCAACATCCATTAGTAAATTGCTTCCCCCACCCCCCCAGCTTTATCTCTAATGTATTTGCCCTTGGGTGACAGGAAAATATCAATACCTCCATTTTCACAGGTAGAGAGCTAATCTCAGCTAAGTGAATTTGTTAGATCACTTAGATGTCCTGTTCGTCTGACAGTAAGGTCTTACTCAGCTCCAGACTTAGGCACACAAATATAGGTTTCTGCATCATGGATTCCTTCATGTGAATTGAGTGTTTAAGCTCCTGTTGTATTCAGTGGAGGTGAAATGATAACAGCCATTGGAGCTTAGATGTCATTTCACAGAGTTGTAGAATGATTTCGGTTGGAATGGACCTTAAAGATCTGCTGTCTTGTTCTCTGCAGTCCACTATGTGTACTGAGTAGATCTCTAGTGGCTATAGTGACATTGCCTCAAGTGTAACCACTGGCATTTAGGAGACACAAACTTGTTCATGAACCTGGAGCTGAACCCCACCATAAGAAACTCCCTTGAATTGTTACATGAAGTCAGTAGCAGAGCATCATTTGAACTTCCATCTCTCTAGTCCTTACTGGATGTTCTACGTACTGAATGGGCCATTCTGTTCCACAGGGACTGTGTGACTTTGTCCTGTGAATATCAGAGGACAGGGGGGGCTCATTGTTCAAAGTAGTGCTAGTAGTTTAGAGAATGGTGTACAGCTAATTTTTTCTTTTCTTGTGTACAAAGCTTGTTTGACAGTTCTGCTACAGCATTTTCTATGGTTTCCAGTTCAGTGGCATTGGGTCTAAACACTATGATTTATTTTCTCAAGTAATTTACTTAAAACTCTGACAGCCTCCTTTTGGACTGACATGTGGAAATGACAGTGAACTCAATATTGAGAAAAATTAATGCCTGTTACAGGGGAGAATTCAATGCCCATGAAAGTAGAGTGACAGTTGTAATTATCTAACACTTCTAAGGGAAGAATAGTTGCTCTGATCATAAAAAGCTTTAGAAATGCTAATTCTTTTCACGGTTACTGAGATGAGAGTGCACTATTAAATATATGAAATTAAAAAAAAAAATGAGGTGTAAAATATCTTTGCTGTTTAGTGGATTTTGCTTTGTGTTAGTTAGCCATACGTCGATGTCTGTCTTTCTCTAGCTCCTCCAGGCTCTCTCAGATCACATTCCCCAGTGCTTCTTTGACATTGCTAGTTTGGTGGTACCCCAAGGAATTTGGGTCTTTCAAGATGAGGGCTTTTGTTTAACCAAGCCAGGAAAATGATAGATGATCAACTGGAAGTGAGCACAGGATGACACTGGGCTTTGCTAGTGGTCAGTAAGAGTGATGAGTACTTCTCATCTTTATGGTCCCTTCCAACCCAAATCATTCTATGATTCCATTCCTGGGGAAGTTCAGCTCCTGCATGGCATCTTGCTGGCTCTCATCTTTAGAGCTTGTTTACCCTTGAAGAAAATGTAGGGTCTCCCAAGTCAGAGCCTGCAAATCCTTGGTCCCACTTAATAGTTAGTTGACCACCTTGTTGCCCATTTCAGGTGACAGAAAATTAACATCTGTGTCTGTACAATTACTAGGCCTCTGTTCCCAGACAGTGGAAGAAATGGTAAGAGGCCATGGAAGGCTGTACAAGGTCTCAGGCTCTAGCAGAATTGTTTAGGAGCTAGGCAACCTGAGTCCATATTTCCTTTCATTGTGTGACATAGCATCTTCCCTAATTTTCCACACTAGGAGAACTGATTGGCACATATCTGTGTCAGGCCCATGTACTCTGGTACACAGGGGGTAGGCACTGTGGACACTGACACTCTAACTAGAAAGCAGACAACTGTGATTACTTAGACATTGCCAGATCCCAGAAGGGTTCTTCAAATCATATAGTCTCTCTTTCTAAAGGTGGAAGCTTTCAAGGGGTCTTTGGAAGCCAGCAGTACTCACAACAGGTTCCAAAAAGACCGGCTTAATTTCTGCCTTGTCACTACGCTTAGCCTAGGCTGGGCTAAACATCAGAGTGAGGAAGAGGCTTCACAGAATATTCTTGGATAAGAGACTACTACACACCATTGATTTTTCCACTTTCTGGGAATAATTGCTAGTGGTTAGGCATTCATTCAGGACAGCACTGAATGGAAAGCCTGAGGCACCTGCCTGCTCGCTTCAGCTCCAGGAGTGAGTTGTGTGATATCTAGCTGACAGAATAACTGCCATAGGTAGCTCTCAGATCAGCTGCTCACTCCGACATCTTCCTGAAACTATCTCTCAAGCAATCTCAGTTAACAGATGCTTTTGCAAAAGTTCTAATCGTATACAGTTGTGAGCAGGAAAAGGCTGACATCCACAAGATGTTCTTGTTAGTAGCTCAACCAGTCCAACAACAGAAACAGTGTATTACATGGAGATTTCATTTTATTCCATTTCATAAAATGATACCTCTATTGGGTTTGGGTGAGCTGGAGTTAATGTTTCCCCAGAGCAACTCTTATGGTGCTGTGCTTTGTATTGGGAGGCAGATAAGACACCAGCATTGTGGCTGCTGCTGAGCAGCACTCGCACAGCACTAAGGCTGGTTTTCCAGCATCTTCCCCCCACTACACACCCCGCAGTGAGATGGGGTGGGCAAGATCTTGGGAGGAGACAGAGTCAGCTGACCCAAGCTGACCAAAGAGGTATTCCACACCATGTGACGTCAGCTCAAGTATAAAAGGAAGAGAAAGAAGAAGGGGGTTGAAGTCATCCGTTTGTCAAGATGCTTGTCCTCTGAGCAACCGCTACACGTACCAGAGCCCTGCTTCCCGGAAAAGGTCAGACATCACCTGCTGATGGGAAGTAGAGAATAAAATCTTATTTTGCTTTGTTTTGCACGTGCACAGCTTGCTTTTTGCCTTTTCCTATTAAACTGCCTTTATTGTACCCCACGGGCTCTTCCCACCTTATTCTCTCACCCTTTGTTATGCTGAGGGAGGTAGGGGGGAGTGATAAAGCGACTTGGTGGGGTACCTGGTGCTCAACCAAGGTCAACTGACCACACTACCCCTCTTTTACCCTTATTGTCTCTAGAGAACAATAGTTTTTTTATCCTTATACATATGTTCTTTGAAGGCGCAACAAGTCAATGAGTATCTCTGTGGCTTGGGCAAAGATGAAGCTGGAGGGCTAGTGGCCAGCTTGTGGACAGTAAATGAGAATTGATAGAAAGCGTCTAGAAACGCTGACTTTTCTCTTTCTTTTCCTCTTCATTACTGCTAACAGGTGGCACTAAGCTGTAGCTCAGGGTGGTGAATCATACTCATGGACCTGTGAGGAAACCCAGAAGCTCTCCACTCAGAGATAAGGAAGTCCTTGCAGGCTTCCCATTAACATTGACGGGAGAGCAACGTGAGACCTTCCCATGGGGAAAGGGCTTCATTTACTCCCTACATTTGGGAAGGGCTTAGACTCACTTTATCTATTGTCTTCCTACAATCCAAAACAACAACGTTACCCAAGTTTAGATTTTTAAAGAGCTTCTGGCCATAAACCAGTGAAGCTCTGGAGATCTTCCATCACTACACTGCTGCCTTTCAAGATCAATTGTTATCACGGACATGTGCAGCTGAGATTGTGCTACTGAATTTCATTTTTGAGCTGTTTAGGTGTTGATAGCCACTGAGATTTATATAAGATTGTGACATTTATGGTTCACTTTTTGAAATGCTGAGGCTTGTTCTAGAATGTTTTACAGTTTTTCCTTCCTTTTTTTTTTTAAACTATATTGAACCCAAGATTTTTTGTTTACATATTTTATCAAGCCTAGTTTATATCTGACTTGCAGAAACAGAAATAAAGACAACTGTCTCCCACCCTCTTTTCTTTAAACACAACTCATAGCATATATAGTTCAACTAGCCCAGGCATCAGGCAGCTAAAACAGATTTTTTTCTTTTAAACTGATTTCAAGTAAAACTAGAAAATATGCTTATTAGAAAAACTATGATTAATGAACTATTTTGCTTTATATAAGCTTTGTATATATATTGCTTTATAAAGATCACACAAGAAGAGTGGCCCTTCTGTGGGTAACTCCTCTGGGATTGAAACAAGAGTTGGATAGTCTGTATCTTGGAAGGAAGATAGGCTTCTGATTTCCATTTAATACTAATTCAGACTATGTTAGGTTTAACTCTTAAGATTTTATATTATCCTCATATCCAGTCTTTGTTTCTTATGTATGTATTTAAAACCTAAAGGTCTACAGTTCACTATCCTTCTAAAGTTCATTGTTCTTCCCTTTTTATTCCTGTTTTAAATGAGGAAAGTTTCTTTATCAGATGATTGCAGGTGATGATGATATCTAGAATTTGCTGCAGTAGATACATGTATTTTGAATTCATATATTTGTGTCTGAAATTCTATTTTCATTTATTTTCATATATTTGTGTCTGAAATTCTGTTTTCATTTATTTTGAAGTTGTATGGATTTAAGAGAGGTTAGAGAGGAAGTCTGGAGTTTTCAAGCAAAAATAAAATGAAAGCCTTGTCTGTCCTTTGTATGCTAAGGCTCTTCCCTGAATCAGGGTATAGGCACTATGCAATCCAAATTTATAACAAGATCCTTCAGAATTATCTTGTGTTTATTGCAGAACTTGCTCACAGATGAAAAAGAATGAACATGCTCTTTCTTTTGATGATCAAAACTTCTGACTACTTTGTAATTATTAAAGTGTCTTTGGGATACTTTGAAGTCTGTCCATTTATCCAGGTAATTGACCTAGTATACACAGGCCGATGATTAATTTATTCGCTTTTGGATTCTACAGGAAACTTCTTGAATTTTAATCTGATTTGAAGAGACAGGGAGCATATTCTTATCTGTACTCCCAGAAGGAGTGCAGTAGCAAAGACCCATTCCTTGCCTTTTGATTACATGTAAACTCACTACACATTCTTTAATTGATTTTTTTATCAAATGACTATCTGCTAATATGAAAAGCACACAGTTATCAATTTGTCTTCTTTTTCTTAGACCAGTATTGTTGTAATTTTTCTCTACAGAGGCAAACGTTCCTTATGAAGACCAAATCTCAGAGCCTAGGAGCTAATTTGCAGTGTCTCTTAGCCACATAAATATTCAGGCTCAATCCTACCCTCATGGTAAGCAGTAGTGAATTTTTGTCTTTGGAAGCACTGAAGAAACAGATCACCTACGGCAAACCAGGGCCATCTGAGGGGAAAGGAATTCAAGCAGTATGAAAAGCCAGTCGATGCCTCTGGAGTAATATTCTGCACATCATCAATGCCTTCAACAAGAACTTGACAAGTCATTTTCCCCAAGAGTGACTGTTAGGTGTAAATGTTTTTCTCAGCCATGTTCCATGATCCTTCCTTCTGGTCCCTGCATGTTGTTTTTTTGTTGTGGTTTTTGTTTTGTTTTTGTTTTTATTTTCCTACCACATGTTTCAAATATGCCAGTTGGGCTCTGACTCTCCTGAGATTTTTATGTGGACCAAAGATCCTCCAAAACCTAATTTCAGTACAAATATGGCTCTAATCCATGGTAAATCTGAACTGTATGTAAGCACAAAGTACAGAACTCTATACATTTTATTTTTTTCCACCAGTCAGTGAACTTTATGCAGTATCAAGGTGGACTTCATTTGATTTAAAACTCAAATGTCTTGTGTAAATCAGCTGCCTGGGCTTGGAGTCTTCAGTTGATGGAGGGATAAAGGTACCTTCAAAAGCTGTTATCCCCTGTGTCTCACACATATGCCTTAAGATGAGATGAATGACTGCCTCGAGGCACCTGTTTCTTTCTATTGATACTGCAGGAAAGTTAACTTCCACATGGAATCTTAAACATCCACAGTCATCCCAGACACATTCCCCTAACTGTTTCATTGACTTCACGGGTAGTAATTGCTGCAGGAAAAATGTGCAGATAAGAGAAAAGGGAAATGAGAGAAAGGCATGGGGAAAAAAAGAGGAATATACAATTTTTCCTCAGACAATAAACAAAATGCTAAAAGGAAACAAAGGGTACAACTAGCAGTGGTCCCAAAAAGCATTAGTTTTTCCACTGAATGAGGTGGTAAGGCACTCAATAAATAGCGATATTTAGTTATTCTTTTAGGACACATTTTGTCCTTTAAATCTGCTCGTGTCTCCCATTGACATCCTGTTGTGTTTCTATTCTCAAGATTAAAAAGCTTTACATTCTTAAGAGTCTTTCCTCTTGGGTCTTTCCTCTTTTCCTTCTTCCCTAATGTGATCTTGTATCTCCCTGTTGTCATCTCTGAAGTTTGAATGTGATTCCCTAGTTCCTGTCTCTGGTCTTCTCTTACTCTTGTAACTGTGCTTCCTGGAAGCATTAGAAGCTATCTCCCACTAGATATAAGTGACCTGTTTCTCTTCACCCTCATAGTTCAGATATTTAGTCATACTTCCTGAGAAGTTCAATGTAGTTATTCTGCCAGAAAGCGAGTCTCCCAAGTGCTCTAGGAGCTCTGTGAGGCATCAGGGTCCCACAGTGCAATACAACAATTCAGTATTGATCATCCAGTGCAATGCACCTGAGGAACTGACATAGTCTTAACCAAAATAGGCCTCCATAGTGCCAAACTACTGTGTTAATGTCATGGAAATGAGAGCATGTGGTTGATTGACTGTTGTGCATCTCTGACGGAAGACAGGAAAAAAAGAGAAGGATGTTCCTTCTCCTTATTTCTCAGTAGATCTCTAACTCTCAGCAGGCTTTAGAGGAGCTTGGTATTTTATACTCCGGGTTCTCGTTTAGTTTGGAAAATTACACTTGAACTCATTATCCTGAATCAGTGATGTCTTCAGGAGGAAAAAGCTTTTGTTTGCAGGCTGTGACGGTACTTCAGATGTCTCCCCTGGTGGGTGGCTGAGCTGTGCCCACACCTCTCAACAGACTCATCAGTAGCGTTGCCTGCCCTGGTGGAACCGGTGTTGTTCCTCCTACCTGCCCAAGACATTGATTTTTACAGTTCTCTGCACTTCAAAAAAATACTGTGCTGTCTCAGGGAAAGGTTTAATTATAGGTTTGGGTTGGGATTTTTTTCTTAATCTTTTTTTATATTTTTAGGATCTTTCTTACTCTACGGTACCTGAAAGCTTTGTTCTTTAGAAATGCTGGGCAGGCAGTGGAAGATGGCAGAAACAGTTTCTCTGCCGTCCCCATTTATGCAGAAAAAAGGAGATGTGTCTTTTTCTGGTGAGCCAGGGTGGGTTCAGGTAGGTAATCACTCCTCACCTGACTCTGCAAGCTGACTTTCTGGATCTACTTAGTCTCATAAGATCCTTTTCATTCATTTTGAAACGGTGACCATTATTTTACCAGGGATAAGAGCTGCTCTTCCTTCTTATTTCCTGAATCTAGAAGGATTCATGGAAACCACACCTCACATCTAGGATGTGAGCAAAAGATATTGTTTATTGATACAAAAGAAGCAATTAAAAGAAATTAAGAATTTCATTAGAAGGCGTCTTATGCTGCTTCTGAAACCGGCAGCCCCAAAGTGGTGCCATTGGATGCACCTCTTCTTTAGTGTACAGCACTCTGTTCAGTCCTATCTGCAGTGAGGTGTGGGCTGACAGGGCTTCCCCACTTTTGTTACAGCACATGCCTTTTTACACTCCTTCCTTTGTAGCATAACCACCTTATATACCACATAGTTGCACGGTGTTCACACAGCACTTATTACTGCTAAACTTTTTGGCAGTCCTTTGTCCACAGCCACTAGCCTCTTGTGATGACAAATACCTTCCAAATTTCTGCTACAGTTGCCGTTTTATAAAAATTAGTTTCTCTCATAAGCATTTTTAAGTTTGGAATTTCCCTCTGTATCTTGGTGAATATTTGTCTTAATGTAGAAGCTCAGAACACCCACAGTTGCTAAGCTAAAAGTAAGCTATTTTTGCAGTTTTACATTGACTCTGACTTTAGGTAGTTTTTGGTGTGTATATGAGGTAGACAGGGCAAAACTGAGGCTTCCTGGTATTTTAACATTGTGACCATCCTGCTGAAAATATTTTTGACATCTGAACACTTCAATTTCTTCCTGGTGTCTAGTTAGCAAATCAGCTGGCAGCCTCATCATAATATTGGTATACTTTGGTTGTGGTAAGAGAAATGTGAAGAATCACTGGAGGAACTGCAAGAGCTTTATTTGTCTTGCAGGTTCATTTTAATCTTTGTGGAAGCAATTCTGCTTCATTGTCACTGAAGTTCTTGTGACAGATCCACAACATAAATAAATTCTACCCCTCTCCATAGAGAGCTTTCTTTTTATCTTAAAAAATCAGGTCTAAGGGAAGACAGCACAATATTTCATAAAATCTGTATGGAAGAATGCCTTTTTCATTTGTACTGCCAAAAAAACAAGAAAGGAAGAATGAGAAACCTTCAACCACTTCACTCATTTCTTCACATCAGTCTTCAGATTTAGCGCTAACCTAAATGAAGTTGCAGCCTGATGAACCAGTAGGATTTATCTTTTTTTTTTTTTGCCATAGACTGAAGAATCTCATGCCTTGCTTGCAATTCTTTATATTCTTCACCTAAAAATGGAGAGAATCACCAGATCTGCTTTTATAGTAAGAAATCTCTCTTTGAATGCCATTAGGGAGATGCTGATTTTCAAGTCACCACCACTGCCTGTAGGAAGTCAGTGATACTTTTCTTTGCTATTATGGTGTGCATTTGGTATTGCAGCACATACTCCAGAACTCAGAATTACTTTTCTCTGCAGCTACTGGTAGTTCCTCTGGCAGATTAATCAGGATTTTCCTTAGCTCCAGCAGAGTTCTAGAAACACACACCTCCTATACCAGTATATGTCTCAAAATGAGTAAATTCACAGGAAAATAGTCTTCTCTAGTCCACAGTAAAAGGTATCTGAAAATCTTGAATTTCTTTCTCTTCTATGTCCATGGGGCATGAGGGTAGAGACAATAAAAGGTATGCTTTTCCCTGGTTTAGAATGTATAGTTTCACACCTTGCTTGAGTACTTTCTGCAGAATCAGATCTGAAGAGAAAGCAAAAAAAAACCAAAAAGGGTAATAGATTAGGACAATGCTGACGGTAAAGGCTTAATAGAAATTCACTTGATTTTGTAATATATGTTCCCAGTTCGTTTGCATGCTGTAATGAAACTAGAGGAAAAATTACCTACAATAGTACTTACAGGGGCAGCAAAAATGCAGGAAAATGGGCACGTATTAAAACAAAATTACAGAATCATAGAATCATTTAGGTTGGAAAAGACCTTTAAGATCATTGTGTCCAACCATAAACCTACCACTGCCGAGTCCACCACTAAACCATAACCTTCAGCACCACACCCATACGTCTTTTATCAGATATAAGAATGAATGTTTACTGGTGTGCCTAAGTTTACTATCTAGTTAACTGAGTCAGGATGTTTTTAAGGAAGCCAACCCTGTAGGTGCAAGCTTGGTTAAACTGGTTTTGTGCTAATGTTCATGCCACCTACGACTAAACATTTTGACCTTGGAATTGCCTAGGCTGTGGGAGTTTTTTGTATTTGTACAATCTGTAAGGCTTTCAAATCCAAACCTTAATGTTCAAGGAAAAGATCTATAAGTAAAAAATGAATAAGAATTAAGCAGTAAGAAATTGCATGTTATGCTGAGATAACCCAGACCTCAAAGGTAGTTCATGAACCAATTGTCAGTGACCTAACAGAAGTGTTATCTCACATGAACACAGAGCTTGGGCTGTGCTGTTGGAATAGCTAATGGGCAACTAGGAAAAAATACTGTGTGCAGGACTACATGTAGTTAGTCTTCTAAGGAGCATAATTTAATTTTCTATTAGAAGTGCTTTAATTGAAATGTTTAAATTTTGCTTAGGGAAAAAAAGGTACACATTTTAGACCCGATTCTTAAAAGTATTCAGATGCCAGAATGACAATGAAAGTCTGGCCCTCAGTCCATGTGTTTCTGTGGAAATGCAAAGTTATGTTCTGTTCATTTCTGCATAATTACATATCTCCCCAAGGAATGAGATTTAGTAAATTCCAATTTTGCATATTTCTTAGCTAGAATACTTAATCATAAAGTTGAGAAAAGAGTAACTAATCACCATTAGAGAAGTGGGAGCTTTAGGAAAGGGTTGTGGGGCATAGGGACACTGATCATCTGAGGAGCCATTCATCTTTGAGTCACTCATTCCCACCAAGGTCTCCTTGGGAATAACCAAGAGCAGTTCCTGTCTCATGGTGTTTCCTTACTTATTAGAAAGAAATTTGTAGTCGCAGGCCATTGCCTTTGCCTTGGCTACCACCTGGCAGCTTCAAAAGACAGTTGAAAGCCTGACTGGCTACAGAAACAACAGGGCTAGCTAGAGAAACTGGTATTCCCACTAGGGAGGAAAGTCTCACCTGTGTGAGGGTGATTTGCTCTGTTAAATTGCCCTTTCTGCAAGCAGCCAGAGTACTTCAGTTCCCACCTAGCAGGACTAGGGAACTGATCACCCCTCTGTACTCAACACTGGTGAGGCTGCACCTTGAATACTGGGTTCAGTTTTGAGCCCCTCATTACAAGGACATTGAGGTGCTAGAGTGTGTCCAAAGACGGATAACGAAGCTGGTGAAGGGTTTAGAGAACAAGTCTTGTGAGGAGCAGCTGAGGGAACTGGGACTGTTTAGTCTGGAGAAAAGAAGGCTCAGGGTGAGACCTTATAGCTCTCTACAACTACCTGAAAGGAGGTTGTAGCAAGGTGGAGGGTTGGTCTCTACTACTAACGAACGGTAGGACAAAAGGAAATGGTCTCAAGTTGTGCGAGGGGAGGTTTAGGTTGGATATTCGGAAAAATTTCTTCTCCGAAAGGGTTGTTAAGCACTGGAACAGGCTGCCCAGGGAAGTAGTAGAATCACCAGCCCTGGAGTTATTTAAAACGGGTGTAGATGTGCCACTTAGGGACATGGTTTATTGGTGACCTGTCAGTGCTGAACTGTTGAACTTGATAATCGTAAGGATCTCTTCCAACCAAAATTATTCTATTCCATGATTCCACTCAACTCCTTATTAGGATTTACTTTGTCTGAGATGTCATGCTTACAGTCATGAATGTAGAAAAAACTTCTAACAACCACAGGTTTATTTATGCCCATGGCCTGTGGTATCAACATTAAAATGCTGTTCCCTCTTGCCTGTATCCTCTAATAAACAAATGGCCTGTCCCATGCCTGTCCTTGCTCAAAACCCTGCAGGTCTCAGTATCATTCCTGCTTTGCCACAGAAATGAGGTTTCTTACAGATTACGTATAGGGTGTTAGCCTGTGCTGTAGGCCAAGTCCAACCCATGTGGCTGAAGTGAGATATCTTAGCTAAAGTACCCATCACAGGGCTTACTAAAATAGTTGGCTGGGCAGAGAGAAGGAAGTGTACATGCTCTAACTGTGAGGAAGGCTGCAATGTCCACCTGAGCAACAGTGTCCAAAAGAGAAATCATATGAAAGAGCACGAGGGAGAGCAAGAGCATACATGATACAGATACCTTCACTTGCTGCCAGTCTTGAAAGGATTCATATCTAACACATTTTTTCAGTTGTCAGCATGGACCAACCTATATAAAAAAATCCAGGGAAAACAAACCTGCGTTAGTTCTGCAGCTCATGAACCTTCTAGTGTAATTGCTTCAGTGACAAGCCACAGACTCTATTTGATATGTCTTGTCTATATTACATGTCACACTCTGAGCTAGTTAAAATATAAGAACTTTGCTTGATATTTTATGAATCATATTATTTGGATGTGTTAAATGCTATCAGCCACTTTCTGTCGTTAAAAAAGTACAATATTTTCTTTTGATCTGCATAAATAACAGATCCAAGTAAAACAAATGTATTTTTTATAATTACTGAGGCTGAGTAAAGCACACTTTAAAGGCCCTAGAGCTGGTAGCGATAGTTGTATGCAGTAAAAGAGTGTTAGTTCTACCATCTTGCTTGTATGTCACATAAGCTCAGACAAGGTCAGTGAAGAGACACAGAGCTAATGAATATGAGACAGCTATCATAGAATCGTAGAGTCATTTAGATTTGAAAAGAGCCTTAGGATCACTGATGTCATGTATCAGGTTCTTCAGACCTCAGAGTTAGGTTTGATGTTTTCACCTCGAGGGAGGGAAAGTAACAATTTGAAAAATTGAAGTTCTGTGAAGTATAAAAGTATTTTTCAACTTGTGCCCTTTCTGCAGTACAACTGAAATGAGGTGGCATTCATGTAATTTTAAATTTGTTGCATTTTGAAGTATGGGTGAAATGAACTGAAACGTGGAAGTACATTTTCTTCTGTAGCACTCTGGAAAATAAGCTGTTGCAGCCAGTCATTTTCTGGAGAAAAAAAAATCCTATTATGCTGAATTTCTTATTTGATACTGAGCTAGTCTGCTTGACAGAGTTAATCAAACATTGATTCTTAGACTAATTTTCACTTTACTGTGTGAATGTGTGATAGCAGAGCAAATAGTCTGTGCTGATGAGGTAGGCACACTGGCTTGCTCTCCTGATCTTCACCTTTGCAAAGCTGGGGAAGGCTTTGAATTCAAGCCACGAGGGAGCTAGAAGGAATTAAGAGGCAAGTCCTGCAATCAGAAGCAGCAGATAGAACCACTACGGGCAGTCTAGACATTTATCATGTAAGTATTTAGTCCGGGAATACCTCCTATGACTGGTGTTGCTTTCTGATGTGGATACCTTTTGGGGAGCTGTGTGTGGTTAGCAGCCACAGCTTTCCCTTTACACAGGAAGGAGGATAATTCTACAAAAGCAACATGAATTTTTGAGATGGAGTTGTTGCACAGTTGTGGCACGGTGCTCTGTGGTCTGGGCACTGCCCTTGGACTGAAATTGTTGGTGTTGCTCCAAGTCAGGTACATGTAAAGTCATGATGCATCAAGTCATTTCTTTTCTCCTATGGGAAGCTGACCTGGGATACTCAACATCTGCAACTTCTCAGTGGGTGTGCAACGTGAGCAAAACACTACTCTATGTCACAAGCTCTCTTGCTGTGGGTAATGCCATTTTGCTTTCTACGCAACTATTTAAATTCTTTCTATGCTGACTCATTATCCTTGCCTCCATCTCTTATTCCCTGGGTTTTTGCAAGGCTGCAGGTGCAGAATCCCATGCAGTCAAAGAAACTTTATTGTATTTTCCTATACTCCATTGCCAAGTTGTGTCACCTCTCTTTGTCTTCTTTCTTTTTTCTAGGTTCATTCCTAACTTTGCACTGGCTTCTTTTCAGTTCTATCAAACAATCTTGTAACTGTCAAGGCAAAAGCTTTCTTCTTTACAGTTTCTGACATCTGGAACAACTTTCTTGTAAATCTTTGCCCTGTTGACTCATAATTCTTTTTATTTTTTTGTCACATGAAAACAAATCCTTTTTCCCATCTTTTTTCCTTGGTTCATCTCTCCCTCCAGGACACTGTAGCTTTTAATACTTTAACTACTCTTTCATTTTTTATCTGAGGCCTGAACCCCAAATCTAATGTTTAAAAGTTTGGGCTTCTGTCCTTCCTCTGTATACTTTGGAATCGGAAGATATTAAATGTGAACAAAGTTCTGTTACGTGGTTTCTGAGAGTAGGTTAAAAGAGGCATATATACAATGTTTTAATAAGATGTAAGACCAGTTGAAACACTACCAAGTATTTGTTGTATGGTTCAGGAGAGAGTTTGTTTTAGAAGAAATACACTTTCTCTTTCGATGAAGACAGCATTTTCAGAACTATGTAAAGAATTAGCTAATAACAAAAGTCACAGAATCGCTAAGATTGGAAAAGACCTCCAAAACTGTCCAGTCCAACAGTCCGCCTAACATTATCATGACCACTAAACTATGTCCAGCAGTGTCACATCTACACATTTTTTTGAACACCTCCAGGGATGGTGACTCCACCACCTCCACCTGTTTCAATGCTTCACTGCTCTTTCAGTGTAGAATTTTTTCTTAATGTCCAATCTAAACCTCAAGTGCAACTTGAGGCCATTACCTCTCATCCTATAGCTAGTTACTTGGGAGAAGAGACCAACACCCACCTCGCTACAACCTCCTTTCAGGTAGTTGTAGAGAGCAAGTAGGTCTCCCCTCAGCCTCCTCCTCTCCAGACTGAATAATCCCAGTTCCCTCAACCACTCCTCATAAGACATTCTCCAGACCCCTCACCAGCTTCATTGCCCTTGTCTGGACCCACTCCAGCACCTTGATGTATTTCTTATACTGTGGTGCCCAAAGTCATTGCTACATTGTCCAAGTGGAGGTGAATTGTAAACATTACTAATTTTATGAAAAGTAAAAAGGAAATTTCTTCTGTTTGAAAAAATAAGTACAAAGAGTTGTCACTCATGAGATTAAAGAGATGTCCCTTCTCTACCTGTCAGAGCTGATTGCCTTTGTAGTTACAAAGGCTCAAATCAAGGGCTCGCTCGTGTTCCTTCATTGTAAGAAAGATATGAATAAAAGGCCCAGTATTCTCTTTCAGTGCCTGCGTCTCTGTAATGTTAATAATGGCAGGAATGTTCTTCCATTAGAGCATAAGGGATTTAAATCCATAAATAACTTGAGTGAATAGAAAAGATTTCCCATCCCTCAAGTGACCAAATTGATTTTTTTATAACTTACAAAGAGGGAAGGTGCCATTAATATTGAACGGGAACATGTCTGAATGGACCTCGTGATTTCTGCAAGAAAAGGCAGCCCCTCTCTGAAGCCTGCTGTACCCTTAAAACACTTTACAGCCTTTATGTGCTAAGATTAGTGGTGAGGGCTAAAGCAGCAAAGTCAGGACACTTGATAGGTTATATAAAATGCATTTATTTTTGTAAGAAAGTCAGGGTCTCACACTGCCAATATTTAAATGAAATATCACAGGTACTTTAACAAAAAAATTGCAATTTGTTCTGTATCACAAAACTAGAAGATGATGAAAGAGGTGAATAAGGTGAAATGTCTTAAGCAAAAAAAGGTGTTTTATCACACATTCAAATATAATACAGCCTGGCTTATTCATCCATCTTCTGTCTGTTTATGAGCATGACAGAACAGCAGTACCCCAGGGAGCTGGGTTTCATGGCCTATTCTGTGCCATATAAACAGGCTAGCTGTAACCTTGAGATGTGGGTTTTGGAGGACAGTTTCAAGATCAATTTTTCCAATTTAGTTTCTCTAACCGGAGCCTTAGCTGATATTACTTTGATATGACTGTTACTGACTGTCAAGGTTTGTTATGTGGGGTCTTGCCAGTCGCTGCGTTGGTATGAAAGGAGCTGTAAATGAAAGCTGAGGACATGTGCTGTATTTTTATTATGAAACCATCTGTGTGGAAGGACAGGTAATTAATTCAGCATGTAAATTAAAAGGCATAACTGGAATCTGTTAGAGGTAAACAGACTTGATCGCAGGGTGCTGCCTGGGGGGGCTCTGCAGCCTGACTCCCGGCTATGAGACTACCTTCAGTGCAGCGCCTTCACAGTAAAGTGCTTAGGCACCATAGATACCTTCTGCTCACATCAGCAGGGAGATCAGGCTGGATGGAAACCTGCCTGAGAGGCAAGGTCAGTATCAAGACAGTGCTGAACCTGTGGTTTCAGTTGCACTACCAGTACCTGAGCTAGTTAGTTAGGACATACCAGAAAGACACAAATTGTTGGCTGCAGCCTACCGCTGAAAATTGCCAAACCCAGACCTGCCAGCATTGCCAAGCCTGGAAGCGGCCGGTGGCCATATTCTGATCAATTCTGCATTACCTGTGGCACTTGGCAGCTCAGACCTGCCCAGCTGACCTGAGCAGTGATTCCCCTGGAACTGTTGGGTGCTAGAGCCATGCCTCCTGGAGAACAAAATTTCTGTTGATTTATGCTCAATGTCCTGAAAGAGCATCTTGTTGCCAAAAGTAACAGTACTGATAGTTCTATAGCTGAGATTGGTGAGGACAGTTTCTGCTCATAGGTCTCTCTCCCCATAGCCTTGAATCCTTCCATCGCCAGGACTATGAAAGATCAATTCTATCTCAGCCCTTATCAGCCTTCCCACATTGCATGGCAGTTTCTGCTGTAAAATCAGTCTTCTGTTTTCATGAAGACAAAGAACATCCCAGAATCTAATAAACAGCCACGAGTGAGTGCAACAAAACAGCACTGATTCACCTTCATTTGCAGATTGCCACTTGCTAGCTTGTTTCTGTTGCATATTTGAACTACTGTCAGCTGCTCTCCACAAGCAGGCAAAATCCACACATTCCTACTGCTGATAATGAAGTACAAAATCTGGACTAGCTGACAAGGTGTTTTCTAACTGAAAGGCATTCGTGCCAGGGTATTTCTTTAACATGGAGCTGCACAGAGGGTGGCACAGAGACCTAACTATGAGTTTACTACTACTAAATAACCGAAATGTCATATGAAATGTCAGTGGAGATCTTGAAGTAATTATACCCACTAAACCCCTCCAATTAAGATGTTACTTTCCACCAGAGACAATAAGCGAGATTCAGTATCCAAGGTAACTCCACAAAGCATTTTAGAAGCTGGATTTATACTCCAGCAAAAGAGTAGAATTGATATTATTAATTTCCTTTTATGGTAATAGCCCACCAGGAACCTGGGAAAGACTTGCCAAAGTTATTTATGTGGTAAGCTGAATAAAGTCATATTTTACAGGCCAAAACCTGTTAAGGAGCATTCACCAACAATTTAGATTTCTTACACTGAACAGCAGCATCACTGCTGTGGCGGATTTGTTGGATTCTGTCTATCATGCTCCTTGCTGAAACTAAAATCACTGCTGTTAGACATTTAAAACATCTGGGCCATGACCTTTTCTAACTTCCTGTCACAAGAAAGATGCAAAACCATAAGAGCTTCAGCCTTCACCTTTAGTGTGTGTTCCAAGGTGGCAGCACAAAGTGCAGATCCACTGCATCTTATTTCTGTGCAGCACAATCCTTTAGTTCCTCATTTCTCATCGTAGCCAATACAATAAATAAAAGATGTATATAACCAGATGAGAAATATAGAGGAAGGATGAGAGGAATAGAAAATTTAAACACATACAAAAGTTATACAAATCTAATAAAACTCTGCACAATGGAAGATGTTCCCAAGACATTACGGAACAGAGCATTTTCAGTCGTGCTAACATGGTTGCTATTCGCAAATAATTTTGTTAATGTGCTGCTGAGTCACACAGGTCTCAGCGTCCATAATTATAGTCAGAGAAGCTCAATCTTCAGAAGAGGAGGAAGATGTTGGGTGGTTACAGTAAATCCATGGATACAGTTTAAAATTCTTCTTAGCTACATGCAGAATTTACATCTTTGTATCTCATTGAGATTTATGGAGATCAGCTTTTTTAATTCCCTCTTTGGTAGCCTTCCAGTGTCCTTTAATTTTAGAGCTCTAAAGCTATGGCCATTTGTACCAGGGAGATTCTATTGTGTTTTCTAAAACAGAACATTAAATATATAATAACAGCTTAAAGAAACATTAAGTACACCGGAAGTAAAATAAAAATGTCCCCATATACTGTACCATATTTTAATTTAATATCTGGGTCCAGATGCTAAAACTTTATAACAGGGTGGAGCTTCCCAGAAAACTACAACTCAGTTATCTGAAAAAAAAAAAAATCACAAGCTCTGTCACTTTATCCAATCTGTACTGTGTCCTAGGAAAGTAGCCCTGGTGAAAGACAAGATTCACTATTCTGGGGCAGGAGAGCACTTGGGGCGCAAAAGCAAAATACTGGAGGGTGCAGAGGCACCATTCAGATTGCACCGCATTGCACTAACCCACAGAGCTGCGGGTGCAAACCCTCAGGGCACACTTTTAACCTGACACAGGTTAGAGGCCTCTCACATTGCACAGGTGAACTTGCACCATGGGTCCCTTTACGCACCTGAGAAGTGATGTCCGGTCATAGTTTGTGTAAGTAAGTCAACAACCTGTGTAAGCATGGGTGCGGGTCTTAGACCTCAATAGGAAGACTTGCTGTGAGCTGCCACAGCTTCCATTGACTATTAGTGTGTGAGATGTATGGTGGAAGAGCAGTTTATTCTAACAGACACGGAAGATAACTGCATTTTTTAAAGACATTTTTTTCCTCTTATGATGGTAAAATGGGTACTAACCATGCTAGGGTGAGTGTGGCTTATCTGTAGTGTAACTTGCCCTTGTGATGAAAGGTCTGGGATGGAATTGTGGCACCTCTGTAAGTACTGCAATGTGAAAGTCAAACTGACTACCTCAATTAAAGTATTTCTAGTAGAAAATATAAAGAATAAACAGATGCATGGTACCTTTCTGTTTTACAGAAAAATTTTGGTTGCCTTTTCTAGATTCAGGTTAATTTCATTTCATTTAACTTTTTACTGTTCTCCTCTACCATCACTCCCCTTTACTAGAGAATGTGTTACTTGCTTCTTTTCCTCTGAATCTGCACATATATATTAGAGTGGTCTCACTGTCCACACCTAACATTTTTGTTAAGCATGCTTTCATTTTTTTAAAGTGGTGGAAGACTGCATACTCTTCAATATTGCATGTTCCTTTACAAAAAACTAATAATTTTTCTCTTCATGCTGGCAACTTAATTTGTTTGTCAGCCCAAATACTTAGCATGGTTTTTACTTTACAGCTTTATAGAGCTCTTGCGGTTACATACCTAGTAGTGCTACAAAAGTTTTCTTGGATACTACAAATGCAGAGGATCAGAATTTAGCTGTAGACTCTCCAGGAATGTTAATTCAGGTTTACTGCTAAGTCTTAGCACATCATGTGCCCTCAGCTCTGGAACCTGCAGTGCGCACTCTCAATTACGTTGTACAGAAGCATTGGTAGCTTGTGTTCCTTCTTCAGCTGTGTGGTGGGTTGACCTTGGCTGAGCACCAGATACCCACCAAGTTGCTCTATCACTCCCTCCTACCTCCCTCAGCATAACAAAGGGTGAGAGAATAAGGTGGGAAGAGCCCATGAGGTATGATAAAAGCAGTTTAATAGGAAAAGGCAAAAAGCAAAACAAAGCAAAATATGATTTTATTCTCTACTTCCCATCAGCAGGTGATGTCTGGCCTTTTCCGGGAAACAGGGCTCTGGTACGCATAGCGGTTGCTCGGAGGACAAGCGTCTTCACAAACGGATGACCTCAACCCCCTTCTCCTTTCTCTTCCTTTTATACTTGAGCTGACGTCACATGGTGTGGAATATCTCTTTGGTCAGTTTGGGTCAGCTGACTCTGTCTCCTCCCAAGATCTTGCCCACTCCATCTCACTGCGGGGAGGGAAGATGTTGGAAAGCCAGCCTTGGTGCCGTGCAAGCGCTGCTCAGCAGCAGCCACAACACTGGTGTCTTATGTGCCTCCCAATACAAAGCCCAGCACCATAAGAGTTGCTCTGGGGAACATTAACTCCAGCTCACCCAAACCCAACACAAGCTGCCAGCTAAGCATTTGCTGTGCTCTGGGGTATGGTACCTTAGTGGAAGGAGCTTGAGTTTCTGTCAATTTGTCCTTTCTGGTTTGGATTAACAGTATGCAATTACAAATTTGGCTCAATATTACATGGTTTTCTTTTCATATAAGGAATCAATAACATTAATTGAGACAATTATTCCTCCCCCCCCTTTCTAGAAGATTATACCTGTTTTAGAGTAATTTCAGGTGTTTGGGTAAGTGCTCTTCATTGGCATTAACACTTATCACTGTAGTTCCTTTCTTTCACACTCTTCCCATTGCAAGAAACCTGCAACATGATATGTCATGCAGAAGACTTTATTCAATTTACAGAATGCTCTTTTTGTCCTATAGGAAGTCAACTGAGAACTTAAATTTATATTTCTTGCTTTCTATCCAGGTTTACCTGCTGTCAGAATCAGTGCACCTGGCACAACCACAGTACACTTATCCACAGAAAAACTATCAAATGATCTTCACATGGGGAGTGGGGCAGTGGCTGATCTCAAATATTTATATTGAAGAAGCCTGTGAGGCCTGACAAGGGAATTTAACCTACTGTGACACCTGTATTTGGATGCTATGCACAGTAACAGAAGAAAAATATTTAACATGCAGGCTTATAAAACCATTGTTTTCCTCTGCTCTCTTGACAGTATTTTCAATTGGAATGACATTTGATTCTTTGAAACTGGTAGTCTGCAGTTTTTGAAATGAGTAAATTCTTTCTGTTCTGTCTTTTAGCATTCCTTGGCAATATATATACTTCTCATTAGAAGAATTATCTGATCTAATTATTTAGTCCATGCAGCCACTTGCTTCCAATTGGTTCCCTCACTTTTGAATTAGAAAACTGCAGACCCTGATGTTTGATATCTACTAATTACCTACTTGAAGTATCGATTTGAAGCCTTCAAGTCTAGAGATGAGAAATGATCACCTAATAACTTGATTTCTGCAAAGAGAGACAACTGGGAAATATGCCATACTGAGAGTTATATAAAGGCATTACCAGAGTCTTTACCTGCCTCCCAGCTGTGGCTGAAATATAAAAAATATCCTCCAGAACCCCATTGATATACCCTTCTCCCATGGCTGTTGGCTCTGGCTTTTGGATCATCTCCCATTTATCAATTAGCAACACTACTTTTTCCCCTTCACAGCTTTCAGAAATGTATGCATGAGTCATCAGAACAAAGCCCTTGATCTTTTTATTTCCCTTTTATGTTTTCAGAAGAGTTTCATTAATGGATTGGTATCATAAACTCTTTTTTTTTTTTTTTTCTGTTCATATATACACCCAAGTAAATAAATCAGGGAAAGACAAGTTCAATGCATGAACTGTCTCCCACAGAGATCCAATTAAAGCTTGCTGGGTTAGGTTTTATTCTGGAAAAAAAACACAGCCTCAGGTTTTCACAGCTGAATCACAGGCATGTACTTTTCATAAAACATATGCATATACTCAGTGCTTTACAACCTAATTGTGGCCTTGGGTTTAAATGATTCACATGTTGCACTGAAGTCTGCATTCTGAAAAAAAAAAATACGACAGAAACCCACAGATTCAGGATAGGCTGGAGAATTACAAAGGTTATCAAGAACAAATTAGCACCAAAATTATTCTGCCTTGTGCCCTGCATTATTAAACAGTAATAAATATCTTGGAATGTCTCACTGCTTAATTATCTGTTTTGAAAATGAATTATTAGTGAAACAGACATTTTTAGCTTTAACTAAATGAGACCTACATCCTGTCCGACTGTCTAGCATTTTTGTAAGATGCTACATTCTTTCCTCCGTTATATTCGTGACAATACATTTAATGATTAACTGCATATTTAAAAAATATTTCTTCTGCTTTGAGTTTCACAGCTGCTTCCTTGAAAGAAGGTAAATAGGAGAATTTCATTTACTTCTTTACATATTCTTTTATGTCCCAAACCTCTTTCTTAGGTTCCTTCTTTAAGTTAATAGCCTGTATTTCTCTACTTACTCTTCACTCTAAAAATCTTTCATCTTCACTGCTTGTCTCTGAACATGTTCTAGTATCTGCCAGGCCCTTTTTTCAGGTTAGAGCTATGAGAAGTGCAGATGACGGTACAATGGGATTATGGAAGGATAATGAGAAGCAGTGAGAGCAGAGGGACAAGGGCCTCTGCAGTAATAAAGGGAAGAGTAAACAGGAGTGAAAGGGCATGAGTGAAAAAAGGAAAAAAAAAACTGATACAGGTAAGAAAAATAATGGGGCAAGTAAATCATTAGCTACTGTATCTTAACAGTACCCAGGGATACCAAGTGACTGTCTGTAGGAGACAGACAAGTTTTGTGTCAATTAAAAAATAAAAAACTTAGAAAAAACATGAAGGAGGAAGGAAATACAAGCCCAAAGAAAAGAGGACACAATAAACAACTCCTTACATGGTGGATGTGTTAGATCCCTGTAAGTCTAAAGAAAAAAAAATTAAAGACTATTGAGAATAAGACAGGTGACATCATCCTGAGGAGTGTCAGGGACTAGATATTGTCTCCAAAACTCCCCACATCAGGCTGGAGTTTATCAAATGATAGGTAAAAAGAAAACAGCTCTCTCTTTTGAATGCTGTTTAATCTTTCCACCACAAAACAGGCAGTGTGGGGCAGTCCAACTCAAGGAAGGAGCAGGATCATTGCTTTCTGCTAGAGATTATAAGATTTCTGAGCTAGGGCTACTTGTGTCAAATTGCCACAATCCTGGTGCGTACTATCTTTTCCAGTGCCAGTTTTTTGAACTGCTGTTGAGTAATGCGGCCACCACATATTGCCAAATTCTGCCATCAATATGAACAGGATGATCCATGTGTACTTGGGACTCTGCAGACAGATGGATTAGGCTTTCTAGTTGCTGATGCTCTGATCATATAGCTGGTAAAGAAAGAAGAGAACCGGGAGGGTAAAAGTGGTAATTTCTGGGTATGTCTTCAGAGCAAATTATCTCAAGGAAAGGAGATTTTCTGAACTGTATGAACCACAGAAGGCATGCAATTTTTTCCCAAATGGCTCAAAAAGAAAGATGCCTGAAGGCAGAATTTTTTTTCTGCATCAAGTTCCCTCTATGGAAATCTGATTCTAGGCTCAGACGGATATTTGGTAATTAAGTGCCAACAGGAGATGCTAGGTAATGAAGCAGCCGGACTATGAAGGTCACGACTATGCAGATCTCACTTCTGATCTTCAGAAAAGTGGTGTCATGGTTCTGCTTGTTATGAAGAGGTGCTATGTGACAGGACACTGAGATGCAGCGCTGGCACTTACCATCTCAGCCCAAAGATGGGACATCTTTCTCCTAGTTTTTGCTATCTAAGTGGTCTCTAGTTTAAACTTTTATCACTATGTAGTCCAAAGAGTGAGAGGCAACTTTGCAGACTGATTCATTCTTTATCTGCTTGGTATACCTTTCTTAGGATAGGCTGCTATCCTCTCTGCAAGTGCCTACCTGCCTTTTTAGCTTAGAGGAAGGGAGCCTGGAGCTCTAACCTAGACCAGAGAGTAAACATTAAAGAAAGTGAATCCTCCTCAGTCTCTTGGCAACCAGTGATTGAAATGCTCTTTTCTCACAATTTTAAGATGTTTTGTCCATCTTCTTTTCTCTCTCTGGAGTGTTTTGTGAGAAGGCCAGGTATTTTCAGCCCTCTTGCTTGAAGTTTTCTGTAGCAGAAGTTGGAGTTTGTGTGCCTGGCAATCTGCAAAGGGCATCAGGAAGGGAGCTAAAAAGAGCTTTTTTTTTTCCTCTGTAGCCTGCCCCTGAGTTGGAGGGTAGGTCTGCAGCAGAGGACCTTAGAGATAAGCTTACCAAAGTGTTTTTTAAGGAAAACACACACAAGAAGTTGTCTTAAATTTGTTGAAAAATGGAAAGTCAATGAAACCTTTATAGTGGTAACTCATGTGCTTTCTTCTGAGGTTTAAAAAAACTCAATATAGTGCATATCACTGAATCTTGGTCTGGAAAAATCAAATTAGATGACAGGACCACATAAGAAAAAGAAACATAAAATAGGAAAAAAACAGAGCATATTGATGTAAATAGGATATTGATGTGAAACAAGAAAAGAAATAAGTAAATATTTTCAGATGAAGTACTTTAATTATATTGAAAATATAAGGTCTTCCCAACATAAAAATCTCTGTTTCTATGTAAGTATCTGCAGTAAGGGACTTGTGTAATAGCCTGTAACATCTTTCTCTCTGCAGAGGATATTGTACACAGACAAGAAGTTGTCATGATGGAGTTACTTATCTTTTAACAATTATGAAGATAAATGTCAAAATTTTATCTCAGGTTCTGCATGTGAGACTCTAACCCTCCTGCTTTCATTACATTCAAAGGTAGCCAGTGCTGTGGACCTGCACCCTCCTCGTCCTCCATAACAAGCCTTTAACAAGTGACAGTTGTTATTAGTAACATGTAAATTTGCTAGAGCAGCACCACTTGCATCCTACTAACTGAGTACCCACTAGTGGCTTTATTATCCACCAACCATGCTATGGCTTATAGTTTGTCTTCATATATTTTGCTGAACTAAAACACAGCACCCAGAAAAAAAAGAAAAAGACACTAAAAAGAAAAGGAAAGGATGCCATTCTAATTTACACAAATACATCTAATTACATTCTGAGCAATTAGGATTAAATAAATTGCTGCTTCTTCTGGGAACTGAGAGCCAGCAAGTTTCAGAGCTGTAGCTGTGCCGACCCCATCCAGCCACAGAAATTTGTGCAGAAAGCAGCAGCCAATTTTGATGATGTTCAGAATGTATTAATGGGTAAAAGCTTCTTTATGATGGATGTTGCTGTTAAGCATTTTAATATAGGAAAATACTTAAAAACCTGCTTAGTCACCTTCATCATCAACTGAAGGGATTTACAGGGACTGCTGAGATTATCACGTTAGTCACATGCCCCATTGCTTTAACCTTCAGATTTGTATCTGTATTACTCATAAAACCTACAGCTTCCTTAGAACTTTCTCTGTATTGCTTGGCCTAGCCCAGTATTGATGTAGATAAACTATGAGGAATTTAATTTATGCTGAGATTTTTCAACTCACTGATGTGTTTTGCTCTTGGTCAGCTTTTTCCCAAAGCCAGTGATACCAACTCGTCTATTTAAAACCTCTAAGACTTGAGCTTATGTAGAAATATTCAAATGTCTCCAGTTATTTTAAAAAGACAAATCAAGAATTTGTATAACTTTATGTTTCTAATACTGCACAAATAACTACAGTCCAGATCTTGAAAATATACTCATTTACTCTGTTATCTATATGCCTGCAAGTTTGCTTATTCCAGTCCTATCATGAAAAATCAAATCTACTTCAGCTTTTAGTTAACTCCTCATATTTTATAAGAAGGGGAATGAAACTTAAAAACATAATTTTTAGTTTTGTTTTTTTTTTAATTTAAGGACTACTATATGCAAGACTGTAGAGGACAAAAATGACAGTAACTGCTTCAAATTAATGAATGAAAAAATAACCACGCGGTGCAGACGAGGTGTATATGAGGGTGAAGAGTAATTCAAGATATCACTCAATATATTTTATTTAGTTATGCAGTTTATTCTAGTCCTTATCTGGTATGCAGGAACTACCTGAAATTAATGGAATACAAGAAATACTTTCATGCCCCAAGTCTGTAAGAACTTTTTGGTTTCTCCATTCTAGTAAATGACAAATCTGACACTGATACCACTGCATCGCAGCTAAGATTTTCTAAGACCTGGAACACAGCTTAGTCCGTGTATGCAAGAGAAAGCCTATTGGAAGGGCAGAAGTTAGTCATGGTATTAACATGAAGATGGTTGGATGGAATTTCTGCTGATCAGACCAGGGATCTGCTTCCCAGTTGAAGATGATGGTTTCAGAAGCATCAGAAGCAGACCTTATGAGTTTTAAACCAAAGGAGCCCACAGAAAAACCTGGGGCACTTTGGTAAAACAAGTACGTCATTTCTTAAGCATTCAGCTCCAGAACAGAATTTGTTTTAGAGAAGAAAAAAAAGGTAGAATTCACCTCATCAGAGCTGTGCCTTAAAAGATTATGCATCTGGACCACTCTCCCTAGACAACGCTCTACAGACACCTACAGAAGGAAATTCGTTTCGCCACCCTCTACAGGTTCCCAACTATCTCTCCAGTGTGTGTATCTGTTGATTGACTCCACTAAATCAGATACAGAACTTTAAGGGATAAAATGAGATGAGGGCAATTTCAGCACTCATTACCCTGGTATATTAACCAAATATTCAATTTAACAGGTCACGCTTCAAGCCTGAATGCTTTGGGAATGCCCCAGAGTCCTTAGAGTGACTCAGTTCATCCTTTGTCATTGACCGTCTCCTCTGCTTGCCACGCATCACCATCAGTACTGCCTGTGCTGGGTGTGCGTTTCTCCAAAATGAGAACAATGATCTTGTAAAGTGCTTGGAGGTGTGAAGAAAAGAATTGACTCTTAACATACACAAGGTTATTATGACCATCTTTTGAAAAGTCAGTTTAAATTGAAGGAGCTGCCAAATGAAGATTAAAGAAAAAAATGACTGGGTATTACAACGATATACATGACCAACAGAAGGGAAACATTCATATACTGAATGGATTAATTTCTTCTGCAATATCATAGAAACAGAATGGTTTGGGTTAGAAGGGACCTTTAAGGGTCATCTAGTCCAACCCTCCCTGAAATGCGCAGGGACATTACCTAGATCAGGTTGCTCAGAGCCCCATCCAACCTGATCTTGAATGTTTCCAGGGACGGAGCATCTACTACCTCCCTGGGCAACCTCTTCCAGTGTTTTGCCACCATCACTGTAAAAAACTACTTCCTTATGTCTCTGTATCTCTACCATTAGCTCTTGTCCTATTACAACAAGGAGGTCCTCCTAAAAAACAGACTGTCATCTTTCTTATAGATCCCCTTTAAGTACTGAAAGGTCTCTCTGGAGCCTTCTCTTCTCCAGGGTGAACAACCCTGGAGAAAGGCTCTCTCGACCTTTCTTCATAGGAGAAACATGAAGAGCTAGTTCCAATTTCAAAGCACACTGCAAAGATGTTGGATTCATTTCCCATTCCAGACAAAATTAGTAACAATTTTATTAGGTAGAGGCCTTTGGATGCTATCTTGATCCCTAATAATTAGCAATAATGATAAATTTATAGACACTGGCTATTAATTTCAAAGAAATCACAGCACTTCATCGTGTTTGGTGTGCCACAAAGTGGCTTCAAGTTGATCTCCCTTACTCTTTCTTCCCTCTCCTGTTATGCAGTACTGCAACCCTTGGGAGTTTATTTAGAATCAGCTCGCCCTTGATCCTTCCAAACTCATCCCCATAAACAAGTACTTAAGAAGCATCTCCTGCACTTGCTGCTTTTGACAAGGGAGGAAGCCTCTCCACTGAAAGTAACTCACCATGTTACATCAAGGCTGACCTAGGTTTTGTCTCATCTGGGATGACTGTTGTTTTAACTATTTATAAACCACTCATCATACTGAATCATCTCCTGTCAGTAATTGTTGTCCTTTTTTTTTCAGTGAAACTGTGCAGCAATTACTTAACTCTATTTCCAGGTGCATTGCACCTATAGGGTCTGGACTTCAGCTGTGTGCAAAAAGGCAGCTCTGATGGTTGATCCCTACGTGATGATGCAGTTCCCTGTGCCTCCACTAGCAAAGATACTGGTGGAGAATTTGCTTGTTGGAGTTTTGTTTAAGCTCTGGATTTGCTTGGAAACACTTGGTGACTGTTAAAAGATCAGGGTGTGAAAAGGGCAGCTAGAAGAAGTATTTGCCTACAAAACCTTTTCTTATATTATCTCCTTAGGTCTTTAAAAAAGCCAAGCTCTGCTCTCTACAACTACCTGAAGAGAGGTTGTAGTGAGGTGGGTGTTGGTCTCTTCTCCAGCTAACTAGTGGTAGGATAAGAGGAAATGGGCTTAGGTTGCGCTAGGGGAGGTTTAGGTTGGATATTAGGAAATTTTGTATTTATTACTGAGAGTGGTGAGGCATTGGAACACGCTGCCCAGTGAGGTGGTGAAGTCACCATTCCTGGAGGCATTCAAAAAGCATGTGGATGTGATGCTTCAGGACATGGTTTATGAGTCGTGATAATGTTTAATAGATGGTTGGACTTGATGATTTTGAAGGTTATTTCCAACCTTAATAAGTCTATGATTCTATGATCTCAGAAAGATACTAGAGTCCTATACCGAGGTGTGAGCCACCATTCCTGGAGTTTGCTAAGTAATTTTTTCCTAAAGTGCCTCAAGGATTTGCTGACTACTAATCTCATTTTTATATGTTATTGTAAAGCTGATTCTGTGCAGCAGCATTGCTGTTTAACTCACAGCCTCATCAAGCAAGATGTTTTGATGTAGGTGGTGCCAGTGAACTTCAGAAAGTAAACAAAGTTAAACAAAGCACCAGACTATATGCTGAGGTGGGAAAAAGACAGGATGTAAATGTCACAGTATTGATATTCAGGGGCACAACGTGTGTATAAATGAGTATAAATTAATAGTTACAAATTCAGGAACATTTCTTACTTCCTCTGGGACCTGTGAGGATGCCATCACGATTTTGACAGAACACACATTTGGCCATGTCACTACGTTGTTACACTGTTCAAATGTGTACCGTTCACAGGAATCACGTTATTTTTTTCTCACAGTCAAGTTCTTGGGTACATTTTCAGGTCACCATTTGGGCTTTGTCCTCAGGGAATAGAGGAGGTATGACTGACTGTAGCACCCTCACACAGGCTTTCATGAACTGAGTGGCACAGACATGGTAGCATAGCCTTTGGAGCTGGCTCAGGTTGTTGCAAGCATCCAACACAGTAGAGCTTTCCCTGAAGTAGTCCACATTAGTACATCCACCCCCACTGGTGTCCTCTGAGCTGTTTTTGCAGCTGTGTCTTTCCTATTATGCTGTCCTACTGGGACTGGGAGCATCGTGCCCCCTTCCCCTATTGTAGCCATTCACCAACCCTTATGCACTGGTGCTCCTACCAGGACCCATGACCAGTGGTCTCAGCTGGATCTCACTTCTTCCTTCTTAGGACATGTCTGGAGGCATCTTCTGAAATCACCCCTTGTCAAAAACCTTTCTTACAGGGGATGATATTTGAATATCAGATTCTAATATTACTATTTTTGATTGTCTGTGAACATCGTTAATTTTAATGATAATTTCCATTGTGATTCCCATTGTTAAAGGTGAATTCAGTGCCAGGATGCTGTTGACTGGTATTGAGGAGGAGCAGGACCAGTAACAGCTATGTCAATAGTTCCTGGTGATTTTCAGAGTATTCTTTACTGGTATATGCTCTGGCCAAAGTTGTTACCACAGGAAAGCTCCCCGCTCCTACTAAACCCTGCAGGAACTGTGGAAACTGAGCACTTAATAAGACCAGTCCATTTGGTGTTGTTCTTGTTGAACGGATCATCTCCTGTAGTTTGCAAATCCACATATCCCTTCTCAGCTCATGTAGGGGAGCAGACACAGCAGCATCAACCGAGAGACTGACAGTCGTGATTCATGCTGAATTGCTTCCTGTTGGGGTGGATTGTAAGCACTGAAAAAATGCAGGTGGCCTCTTCAGACAAAAAGGGGTTTTTTTTGTCCCTTTTTTTTTTTTACTACTGATATGTCCTTCTTGTGGAGGACACAGTTATTCTTATCTCTCCTTGTTCATTAGGCTTATTGGAAATTTATCTCTAATCTGAGATAAAAAATCCTGGAATAAGGGTGAATACCCTAGAGAAGATATAAGAAGCCCATTTGTCATAAATGTTGCTGCTTTCTCTATTTGTTGATCCCTCCAGGAACCTAGGATAGAACATGACTCTCCACTTTAATTTTGTCTGCTTATTAAAGATTACAAATACTTGTGGATCATCCTCTTTGGATCTGCTCTGGGAGGTGATTTGGACTGTAGTGGCATTTGTGTGTGTGGAGTGACACGTCCCAGTTGCACACACCTTCTTACATATCAGCCTGGTGGAACAGTAGAATCACCATGTCTTAGGGAGTCATATTTATATATATATTTCTCTAAAGGATTTGAGATTGCAAAGCAGTTGAATGGAAATCCGTCAGCTGTGAACAGTAAAGCCAGGCAAGTGTACCATGTGCACAGCACAAACTTTGGCGTTCTACAGTTTTATCCCTTTTATTTGCTCCAAGAGCTGCACAGCACAGTGGAGATTAGTAGGTGGTGTTGGCAGAGAGCTGGTTATTGGCCAGCATGCATCAGCTCAGGGCTCAGTATACCAGTACATCTCACCCACCATGCCTCAATGCTTCTAGTACAAGAAACTGCCATCTCTGTAGATGGTGCTTGGACCACCCATAGTCTGTTGTATCCCACACAACTCTAAAACCTCTTCTTTTTCTATGTGAATTATATTAATTGTTTTTTGAGGGGAGATTTAAAAAAAAAAAGAAAAAATATCTGAAGAGAAAACAGAAACTCTCTTATGTGTGGAAACGAGCACTTTGATCGGGAACACAAGAACAAGCAGCAATGCAAATCCCTATCCTTTGAACTGCAAAAGTGATTTTATTTATTGACATGGATGAGATCTTAAAGGGGGAATGCAGAGGGAACACAGGATGTATTTTGTCAGTGTACTACATTGGTGTTATTAGGGAGCAGAAAGATGATGAAGGTGAGAAATCCTGTGGGTTTTTTTGAAAAGTACTGCACAGAGTACAGAGCTAGGATCACTGAAAGGAAGACTAGGGACATGGGTCTGATGTAATCTTGAAAGGCACCTATGTTAGTAAATAGGATTTAAATCACCTGTACCAGAGATTCCCAATCCATTCCCAACCCTACTGCAAGTAACAGCTCATCTCTCTGAATTCATTGGACCTTAAAGGGAGGCAATGATACCTATCTTCTAGAAGTGGGAGAAAACATCATAATAAAAAGTTCTGTGAAGTACTTTTCACTAAATAATAAGCAGTAAAAAGACAGACATTTTGAAGTTATCAATCAGCTTGATCTTAGACAAATACATTTACCTTGAGTTGAAAGGGGAGAATCACCATCTCTAACTTATACTCTCTGAATGGGATTCCAGAGGGCTATGAGAGGTGAAGGTTAACCTTCCTGTGCACCAATGAATAACTTCCTACACTGGTAATATATAAGGACAAGAAGGAGTGTTATATCATTAGGTCTGACCAATTTCACAAGCCACTGCATTTCATGCAGTCACCTCTGCATGAAGACACCTTGTTTGACTAAAGTATGTCTTTCAAATAGTTAATAATGCTGAAATTGAAATATCAAAAAGTGGAGGATCTTGCTTCTCTCTTGGTTATCCATTTTAATGCGAAATAGTCCTTACTTGTAAACACGTGTGTATAATTTCCCATTGAAATACGTATAGCTCAGCTTCCAAATATGCCTTTCTTCACTAGATTTAAATCTTCTTGAGTATCCAGATTTTTCTGCTTGTAATTAGGCACAGGCAGTAAGCCACCAGTCGTTCTACTTGTGATACATTAAAGAGTCTGATCTTGTCAAGTTTCTCACTGTGAAACATTTTCTCTGGTCCTCAAAGGTCCTACATTTAGCATGCATGTATAGTTAGCTCTATCAGTTCAATTTCTCAGCCAAAACCTATTCTTCCCTTCAAAGAGGTTGCAGGGCAGGTTTTCTGTAAATCCATGCTGAACAATGAGGGACAGAGAGCAGAGATTTCTTTTGACACCTGTTGGTGTACAGGGAGAAAATATGCTCTGGGCTACTTGAAAACTCCCAGTAACAGAAAGAGCGTCAAAAAGTGAGGAAAGTTTGTGCTGATTTTTGTAGATAATGAACCTCATTCGCTTTTAATCATGCGTGTGGTATTGTTGGTTTACAACATTTAACGTTTTGGTAGTGATCTGCTATTGTCCTTTTCAGGTTAAGAAGGAAAAAGGGCTAACAGATTCTCTGACAAAAAAAAAAAAAAAAAAAAAGTGGTCTCCCTGTCTGTCAGCCTGTGGATGCTATTAGTGGGGCTCTCAGATGACGCAAAAAAAATTACAAAAATAAAAAAGTTCCAGGAATTGACATTATCTAACTTTGCAAAGTGTGATGGTGTATTTTTAAAAAACATTTAGAGTTGAAGTTTTACTTAGACTAGTAGTTTGTAGTTTGGTAATTGTCCTTGGAATGAGAGAACGCTCCCTTCTGGTGATTAAAGAAAATTATTATAACATTACAAAAACTTTAAATATTTCATAGTGAAAAGTAAATCTTAGTAATAGTAAAAATATATCCTCTCTCAAAGTGTTCCAAACAAATAATACAACATTTTCCTTTGATGAAGATGTAAGATATTTTAAGGCAGAAACACGGGGACCGCCCTGGCTGTTTAGACATCTACAGTGTAGTTGTCTACACCTGAGCTTGACAGCTTTGGTTCCCCTGGGATAGCAGGGAAAAAGGCACTTACAGAACATGTTTCATGTGGTCTGTATTAGATAGCTTTTCTAGGACAAAATAAATCCCACTCTAGACATACCTATATGATTAGTTCACACATAGAAATCCACATTTTCACATGTATGTGATCAGCCCCATGAATCCTAGCCCAGTCTCCTTCTTTTCCGAAATATGCATAGCATGAACTACACAATTCCCTCCCTCTTCCTCCAAATTCTCACTAAAATGATCTCACACACAATCTGTCTCTACAGGATGGTAGTTCTGGCTCATAAAAATTTCTATCTTGTAGATCTCTATGCTGTTGAGTTTATTACTAACACACACATTCAGTGATTTGGCAAGAATAGAGCAAGTTGCTTCCCTAAGCTGCAGGGCTGCTTTGAGTGCTAGAGAGTGAGTCACCTTGCCACCGTACAAATTCCTTTTTACTTTAGTTGTCAGTTTGGATTCTTTGGATTCAGCTCAGTGGATTCAGATCACAAAGACCATCTTTGACTTTTTGCATCATAGCTTGCATGCAGTACTTGTTAGAAGAGACAGGGTTTTTTACAATGGTGTCTGGCTTGAGTCATTTTCACCCCTTATTACAAAAAAAGTGGCTTTCAATGTTCAACTGTGTCACTTCACACGCTTTTAGGGATTTACAAAGAACATACAAATTTCTACAGTTTCAGAAAGAGATTTTGCAAAAGCTCCTGTGTTGTCCAAATTGCAAGAAGCCTGCTCTATGAAAAAAAGTGTTTTCTTTCCATGAGTTTCACTTGCCTGCAAAGGCACTAACAAAGTCACATCTTGAAAAGCAGTGCAAGTTGATCAGTGCTCTGCCTGCGTCTGTCCCCATGGTCACGCTACCCTATTAGCATTGCAGAATCTGTTATCGTCACATAACCCAAGAGTATTTGCTAATTGTCGTTATTCCTGTGGGTAAGAGAGTGCAAGCAAACAATGTCTGCTTTCCTTTGAGATGATTAGTGAAGCTTGATTTTCTCACAGTGATTTTTTATTGATTTGAAGCAGAGGAGTCTGCATGTTATGTAAAGAATATTATCTTATCAGTTAACTCTATCATTACTCTTTTTCTCTCTCCTTTCAAAACAGGATTCTACAAAAGTATTGTGACACCAGTTGGAGATTCAACCTTTGGTTTTGGTAGAAAAAAAAGCTTACAATGGTTTATAGTGGGTTTAGTGGTACATCTCTCATCACCTTTTCTTGATGTCCTGAAATAAACATCAAACGTCTCATCAGTGCTGCACTGCATGTGGTTACACTCAGCAATCTCTGCAACCATCTTAGTGGCAGAGTTTGTCTTAGGTCTAGATTCATTCCACCAATGAAAGACCAATCATGACTTCTGCAAGACCCATGGTCTATGCCTTCACATAGGTCTCCTTTTTATTTCTGCTGTCATCCATTTGCTGTTGCCAGCAAAGGGAATAAGGCCGAGTGGGAAAGGCAATTCTTCTCAAATGTATCTCTTGCTTTCTTCGACAGTAATATATTTCTCCCCATCTTGTGCCCACTCGTTTCTGCTTTGAGTGCAAGTTCTTGCTTTGAGTCTTTCAAGCCTTGTCTTTCTACAGTTTGGAAGCATTTTAAGTTTCTCTTCTGGCAGCCTGCTATAACTTTTCTGTAAGGAATGATCATTATTGAGGCGGTTCTTCTTGATATCACTCTGTTTCCTCCGTACTGTATGTGCTTTCAGGAGTCATCACCACAGCTGTTTGATCTGTTCTCATAGGTTTTACCTGATTTTCCCAAGGGTTTTGAAAAAAGCTTCACCAGTATCTATGTCTTTCTGAAATCTAGATATCTCAATATTTACTTGAGTTGTTGTTCTTTCATATGAGTCTGCCTTGAACAGGAAACGGTCACCAGTATTGAGGCCATGCTGCTGAGGATGAAGCTGCGCCGGGCAGGGCATGTCTCCAGGATGGAGGATCACTGCCTCCCTAAGATTATGCTCTATGGTGAACTCGCCACCGGCTACCGCAAGAGAGGAGCCCCAAAGAGGAGATATAAGGACTCCCTGAAACAATATCTCAGCTTTGCTAATATTGACTATCATCAATGGTCCACTCTGGCCTCCAATCAGGAGTCATAGAGAGACACCATCCATAACGCTGCTGCCTCCTTTGAGAACGCAAGTAGAATCAGTCTCGAGGAGAAAGGACAACGCAGAAAGAACTCACACCTCGCAAATACTGCCTAAGGAGACCTTCCACTGTGCCTTTTGTAACCAGACTTGTCTATCCCGCATCAGCCTTTTTAGCCATCAGCACATCTGCAGCAAGCGTGGGTAGAGCCCTTCCCAAATCTTCTTTTGAGAAGCCTAGCCATGATGATGATGATGATGAGGCAGTTGTGTAGCCCGCACTAGTCCCAGTATAATGTTCAACACCCTGATGTGGGAAACACAAAACCTATTTATTTTCCGAAATACCCACCACTTATGTAAATGAAGTACACTTCAAATAGATGTGTGATTGAGGAATATCTAAAATCATAAAGAACTGAATTGAAATGTACTTGGCACTTGTAACAAGTATTGCTTATAGATTTTATGTTTCTTCAGGGCAGATGTCATCAGGGGTATAATTATCCTCCAGCTAAATTGTTTACATGCCAGTCTAAGAAGAACTTTATATACAACTGTAGAACAAGACTGCACGGTAAAAATGCTGTCCTTCCATCTCCCCGTAGGCACATCTTTGAGGTATGATGCTAATTTCTATATATATTTCTCACAAATCTTCATCCTAGAAATATTTATCAATGGTAAAACAAGTATTTCAGATGATATTAAATGTACCCTTCAAAAATAATATTTCAAAATAAAAAGCAATATTGCAATGCTATCTTTTTTTTGCCTTTGCAACATAAATCTTGGTCCTACACACTAGGGCTGTTTGGAAAGGCCAATGTTTGTATGATCTTTGGTGGGTGATGTATCATGTTGACAGTGGTGGGGATTTTTAGTTTCAGAGGAGCTGATAGTTTAGAAATAGCCTATGTTAATGTGGATCATTGGGACATCACTGAGGCTCAGACTATTCAACCCATTTTGGCTAGAAGTACAAGCATAATGTAATTGTAAATATCAGATGTAAGCAGGCAAGCATTCATATGAGACTTATTTTTGTTCTGTGTGTTGTTCTTTTATTGTCATCCATCTGAATTGGTAACATGGGAAGTTTAATGGCAGCCTTTACAGAGCCGATGATGTCATGTAAATTGTTTTTCTTGGTTCTGTTAATGCAGTGCCATATTCCTCATCAGATTTTATCTCCTCAGCTGGTATCTGCCTTTGACCAAATTCAGATGACAAAGGAAAGCACTTACATATGAACTAGTTGTATATATTCCTCCTATAGTTTCTTTTTATATGGAATCTAAACATTTCCGAGATATTCTCATACGTAACTGAGGTCTAAAATAGGTCAGATATATGGTACCTTTAAAGTGCCTATTTCTATCCACTGACTGTAAGACAGTTTAAGGTGAAAGGCTCAAGTGTGGATGCATATGCCTACTGAATGCATTCCTGAAGCCTGGCTACTCTGATCCAGGCTAAGGCACCATAGATGTGGTGACAGATGTTCACTGGCAGCCTGTCATCTTGGGTTTTGATTAGAGCTTATGGATGCAAAAGATATTCAGTCCTTTCTGTTATTCAATAGGACAGAAAATATCTTAATCTATTTAGCATTTAAATAAGCTCCACAATAACCTTTAATGATTTCACAACAAATTCTAGGAAATTATGCCTTGAGAATTTATTTTTTTTTGTATGTGACCACACAAACAGAGTCGTAACAGAAAAGACATCAGCCAGGTAGAGCAATTTCTTTAGTCAAGACATTGTTTGGGAAAAGTCTTGTTTTTGATCTACTAATATTGTGTGAAAATCTTCATACAACAGAGCCTAGTACATTGACCTTTGATACGGGCTGGGGAGAGAGGAAGCCATGATTCATCCACAGCTAGTACTTTGATGTCATCTCTCATCAACTGCTCAACTCAAAATCTCTTGTACCATCTGTTGCTTTTGATTTGGCTGCTTTCAGTGCTGTCGTTAGCACTTTATTACGTATGGAAAGCTTATCCATTAACAAGCTGTCTCCATGTTAGATACACATTACATTTTCCTTTTTCATCATGGATGATGTGTAATCCTTGTCCAAATTCAACCCCTGTTTTTTGGTGCATGCACTTCTTGGGTGAATGTTTTCTTTTACTGGCTCCCATGTGTCTTCAGAGATACAGTGAGTTCTACCTGCAAAGTCAGTTGTCGTTACCACTCTGCAAAGAGATTCCTTCCAAAGAATACAAATAGGCTTTGGTATACAGAACTTTTTTGTCTTAAAGTATGCAGTATATGACTCATCCACCTTGTATGTTTTTACACTGTTATTGTTGTCCTTTTCATTTCTGAAAGGACAATGGTAAGAGGGCTCATGAAAATGAGCTTCTTCATTCGTTATCTTCCACTGGACAATGACAAGGTCCTTAATGCCCATCTTCTCTGCTGCAGCATTTTGCATTTATTTGTCTGCATAGTCAGTGCATCACCGCTTCTCTGTCCTTACAAATACTTGATCTATGTCTGAAAATATGTTCTGCTGTACATGATTTAGTTTTCTCAGATTTTCTAGAAGTTTCTTCTCTGCCAGAATCATTGTTGTCTTGCTTTCTTGGCAAAGTAGTGATGATAACCTATTTCACTCTAAAGCTATTGTGAGATATTGATGATCAGTAAGCTTTATCAGCTTCATTCAAATTTTTGGAAACCTCAGGAACTGGAACAAGTTGGTGAATCCAGGCAACTCTTAGAAGAGTATTTCTTTAATACATATACTGAAGGTGATGAAGTATGTAATTTTTCTTTCCTTCTTTGGAAAAGTTTCTACTGGCTTACCCTTCTTTAGGGCTTTATAATGAGAATAGTTTATTTGTAGTGAACCGCTCATCATTCCTCCTCCAGAATGTCATCAACATCTAAATAAACAAAATAAACAATACACAGTAGAAACAAATGTACAAGCAGAATGAAAAATGTCATAAAGTTGTTGCATTCCTACTGCTATAGAACTGTTAGCACTAGAAAAATGGCTCATCAAACCACAATAGATAATCAATTAAGATTTTGCCAGGAACCAATTCTCTTCTGATCTAGAAATGATCCAGTCTGACGCAATCACCTCACCCCACCTGCAATGGGCAGAGCACTGAGGCAGTCTTTCATGAGCAATAGAGACCTGCAGTTGTGGAAGAGTGACTTGAAAATGCAGGAGGTGCTGTTGGGCTTTGAGCTGTAGCAGAGATCCCTCTGAAGGACTCTGGTGAGGACCACCATGCTAACTACAGCACCAAGTCTGGGACAAGACAGCCCATCAGAGTTAGAGCTGTTCAGATATTGAACCATTTTAATTCTTAAAACAAACTGAAAATGAGGGTACTGAAAGGGGAAATATCTCCTATTAGCACAAACTATCTCATTAACTAAGTTCTGAGAACAAGATGGGAATTAGGACTGTCTTACACAGGCCATGTCTGTAAACGAAAACTCTAGCACTTCAGCCACATATTATATTTGTTTTAGGAAAAAGGCTATTTCCAGTGAAGATTTTTTCATCGCTGGTGCTACAATGAAAATACACTTAGCAATTTTTTTTACTGCATACTAATGAAGCAACCACTCGCTTTAGCACCTCTAAAATTAATGATGGTCATAAATCTTCTGATCAGCCTTCCAAAGTATCAGGGAATGAGTGTTTTATTTGGTCTCCTTTCTGTGGAATAGCAATATTTGTGATCTTCCAGTGCTGTGTAAGTCTATTTATCATTTCTTAATGAGTAAAGATGAGAAGGTCATACAGTGATGAAATCATTTATGTCTTCTACTCACAGGGGTAGGAAAATAATCATCTTGGAGGACTTTCACCTTCAGTCATTGCACCACAACAAAGCTTTAGTTTGTGTTTAACTGAAGCCTTTCAAGGAATTCTTTCATGGCCATTTTCTTTTTTCTGAGGAATGGCTGAACTTTTCCGAAGTACCTCCAAAAGCACAAAGCATAATGGTGTCTCTGAGCATCTACTTTAGCCAAGTGACTCTCACTCCATCAAGCCTGTGTGCTTGCAGCTGCCCTATAGCAGGTCTTCCCACCCTCCCACTTCTGGCTTCAATTATTCAAATTCTTCTGGTCTATCAATTTTTTCACAAATCTGAGTTTGCAAAACTAATCTATTTAAATATATTGTATTAGTTTGGGCTTTTTCAATTAATTGAACCCCAAGAGAGAAGGTTTATATTTATCCTAGGTCATTGATCCCATGAGTTTACATTGGCATATCTATAGGAGGGTTGGTTTGACTTAGGTTGGAAGCAATAAGGATGGTGACATAGAAAAAAAGTATTGCTTAGGTCCACCCCCATGCAAAGCCTACTATTTTATGAAACCATACTCTCTGTAATAAGCCAACCACTTCCATTTACTCTCTCTGATTTTATCTCCTTATACCTTTGTTGCACAGGTTTCTTTATGAGATGACTGAAGATGGTCAGCAGTGCAATGAATGAAACTTTATTGCCCAGAAGAAATGTTTTCATTTCAAAGCAACTTCTATCGGCTTTGGTTCAGTGAAAAGAAAATGCAATAAACTTCTTCAGCTGATAACTTTTTGCTTTATAAAGATTTCTCAAATCCTTACGAAGGCAAATGTGAAAAGTAATAAACAAATCTTTAGGACAAATGCAGAAAATTCTCTGATGAATAAAGACAATTTTTCCAAAGATGAAGCAAGTTAAAAAAGTATACTCTGTTCAAGATCTGTCTTTAAAAGATTGTTATTTTGATTGTATATGGAACTGATTCTCACAAATATAATGAATGTTTTTATTCTTTTGACTTCACAGAAAGAGAACTTTTCAAATTATATTTATTCACTAAGGCAAAACAAAATAGGTAACTATGTCTTGTTATCCTGCCTGGTTTATATGTACATGATTTATATATGTGCATGCAATATGCTTCTGTTTTTACTAACTACATTGAAGATTAATATTATTCATATTATATTTTTCAAATAATTGAATTTAACTGTTTATATTGGGGTAGGGTGAATAATCTGTAACCAGGCCCTTAAGAATATTTTTTCTATTCAGGAGTTTTCTGTGAACAAAGCTGGTGTAATTGCCATTCATAATTATTTGCTCAATAATTCATGTGAATAATTTGCAGCCATCATTCATTCTTGAGCAGGTTCACTAAGCCCATTTGAATTATGATGCTTGGGAGCGTGATCATTCTGCGTATTTCTACCCTTGATGGCAGAGGCAACTGAATCAAATTTTTCATTCAGCGTAAGTGCTCTTCTCAATTGGGATGGATTTGTATGTGTGATTTAGTACCTTCCAGAGATGGAAGCAAATTGACTGCAATTCTTCTAATCAGGTGCCTGATGGAACCTGAAACTTTTGATGACTCAGTTCTTGAATTCTCCAAGCGGTCTGGAACTTGTTGTGCCACTAATCATCCTAAATGCAAACTCTTTGCTGAAAGATTGCTAAAATGCAAACCAATGTTTAAAAAAAAAATCAAAGTAATATTTGGAAGGGTTGTTTCAGTTTGCTGTTGATAACAGTTAGGTAAAAATGTTCTAATTAACTCAAGAATATGTACTAGTGTACTATATAGAAGAATCACAGGAAAGAAAACCACAACAAAACAAACAACTCTGCTGAAATATTGTGAAATAGATAGTCTGTAAAAGAAATCCTCACTCTGTGAAAGAGAGAGAGATCCTTCCACTGTTATTTTCAATCTCAGGGGTTTTAGTGACCAAAATTGATTGAATTGAACAGCGGAAAAGTGAAATTTTAATTAATTTTGCTTGAGACAACAATTTAGGCATATTCACTCAGACAGCAGAGATTTTTTTATTACTATTTTTGTTTTAGTTTTCTTGATTTTATTCTCTTTTTTCTTAGTGATTTCTATTTGCCAAGCTTCACGTTCTCACTAATACTATCACTGCAAAGCTCTCCCAGTTTATTGGTATCTTATAACAAATAAGATACTTTAACTATGACATCGTTCGGCTGAGATTTGCCCAAGTTAAAAATTGTGTAACAGGGAGGAGTGAATCCCAATGGAAAGGTGCAACTTCTCACGGTACGAGTGCTGGTATAAACATCAGAACATATAAACACACTGAGATGACAGAGCACCTACAGCTGCAAAGCAGAGTATTAAATGGTGGATGCTAAAACACCTAACTTGTGGCAAGTACCTTCCTGCTTTCAAAAGGCAAGGTAACTTTTTAGTTTTTACAATCTAACACAAGGCAAAAACTCTGTCGAGTGGTTACTCACTGTTGTTATGCTGTTTTGAGTAATGTGGGAACGAAGCTGTCTCTTTAGAGGCTGAGATCTCTTTGAAATTGCTGGAGCTCTCCTCGGAGAACCTGCACTGACGTGCAGGGAGAAGACCAGCATCTGCACTGCCGCCAAAGGGGACCAGAGGCACCAAAACCCTTGCTTGCTAGGTTACTGTAGTCCTATCTAACAGATCAAGAAGAGACAGTGTTTGTCACAGCCATGATGCTGCTTCTAATGCCAAAAAAACCGGACTAGATCCAGAAATCCTGCACGCTGATGATAGGATCTGCTAGGTATTGTTGAATATGTGAGGCTACTGCAGCACTGCAGCCCCAGGCCCAGGTGTCGGCAAGGCTGGGCGTGTGTTTCTGGTTAGTGCACACACACAAACTGCAGACATACACTTTTATGTAACTGGCTACGCAGATCAGCACAGACAGAGAATACCCATCGCTCACTCACACAAAAATGAACGACACAGACGACTCGATCCTGTTCCTTCTCTGCTGCTGATCAGACTAAGGTCTGCTATTGAAGTATGTGCACATCTATATATACACACAGCATGGATCCCTCCAGTAGCTGGTGCTGGATGCTCAGTCCATCCTTAACCCTTATGGCACTTGGACCTGTAAGTCTCTTCTAATGAGCCCTACACCCCTGTGGGCAGTGACCTCCCCCTTAGGCAGAGTAATGAGGCAGAACCTCTCCTGGGGCCATGCCTGGAGGGTTTGCCAGGTCCAGGGGCTACTCAGCCTCTTTGGACACCCAGCAGCGGCTGGGGCTGGTGCCACCTTGGCACCGCTGGGTTACGGGGTTCCCACTGCTGTTGCTCCTCTGCTCCTTTGCATTTGCAGCAGTCAACCCTCAATCACAGCACATGACAGGATCCTACTGATCCATTACTGATATGATAAAGGTGGTAATTGGAGGTAGAACTGTCAGTCACTGTTTGTTATATTTCTATCCCAGTTTACATCATGTTTTCAATATGCCTTTTAAAACTGACTCACATTTGCAGTAAATGAGCTAAATGTGACTTCTTCGCTCATCAATAGCTGCTTGAGTGCTGGTGTGGGCAGAGTTGTCCCACACTGACAGGGCAGAGCTGATGGAATTTAAATTCACAATTAGCAATTATTTTCTTGTTCTGGTCCATTGATTATTATTTTTTATCTTGTCTGTAATATAAAGCCTTACTGTACTTACTATCAGAACGAACATAAGGAATAAGTTTAGGTAATCATCTTTAAAAACTGAAGGAAAAACTGTGTCAAGGACCACAAGCAGAAGAGAGCATGTGTATGAGACGTACAGCAGATAATTCTCATTTTAGTAAAAGTTCATGTCTTGAAGTTTCAGAGGAAGTTGAAGGATTTCAACTGAGGTCTTTACAGTACCAAGTGGAGATGGACCTTGAATGCCTCTATTTCACCTAACACTGAAAATATATTCTCAAGGGTTGGGTTAACAGACATTTAGAGAACACACTCATGGCTACCTGGTAGCATCTGTACATGGCTCTGCAATTAGATTGGGCACATGGAATTTCTGTTAACTTTCTTAGCCATTTTCCTGTGAAATATATGCTCAGTGCTTTATTGCTACACTGTTCTTCCTGATCTGTGTACTATTAGGACTTCTATTTCTGGCTGATCCAATTCAACAAAGTCCTGCTCCAAAGAACTTATCAAGCAGCACAAAAAGGAGTCTGCTCAACAGCATCAGATACTCTGAGCAAGTCTTTTCTATAGATTTCTGTTTGTACTTCTGACAGCAGCATTTTTAATAGAGGGCTGGATACAGCTTTTCATGTTGTAGTTCAAAGAAAAACAGAAACGAGACGAACAAATGCAATGTCAGGGAAAAAAACAACACATTGTTTAAGGACTTATTGCTTAGTAAACTAGAACCTTATGTTTTAAAATAAACTGATCTTCAGTGTCTTCTGACAGCTGTGATGCAAATTTAGGGAGGAGTTCAGTGGACTGGAGAACACCATGTGTATGTGTGAGGTCTCAGGATTCACTACTCTGGTGAATTGCTCCAGTGGAGGTAAGTCCCCACTTGGGATTTGCCTGAGCTCAACAAACATTTCAGTAAATATTTTATTTGCTATTTTGTATATGTGGCAGATGACCAGCCTTAAAGAATGCCAGAGAGGAAAGTCCTGAAATCCTCCCTGATGTCCTGCAAAGAACCTGAGAAAGGACTTCATGCCTTGTCCACTGCTAGGCGCCCCACATGATTGGTGACCACCAGCTGCCTGATTTGTTCTACTTTTGGAAGCTCAGATAGAGTCTTCTAAACTGTCCAGAGACTTACTGATGTCCAGATGGAGATCAGTGACAAGAGATGTCCCTAAGGGGTCCATATTGGGACCAGTATTGTTTAATATTGCCATCAATGATGCAGACAGAGGGATTGAGTGCACCCTCAGCAAGTCTGCAAATGATACCAAGCCGAGTGGTGTGGTTGACATGCCTGAGGATGACATGACATTCAGAGGGACCTGAACAAGCTCAAGAAGTGGACCCATGCGAATCTCATGAGGTTCAACAAGGCCAAGTGCAAGATCCTGCACCCTGCATTGAGGCAACACTTTGTATCAATACAGGCTGGGGGATGAAGGGATTGAAAGTATCCCTGAAAAGAAGGACTTGGGGGTACCGGTGGATGAAAAGCTGAATGTGAGCCAACAATATGCACTCACAGCCCAGAAGGCCAACCATATCCTGGACTGCATTAAAAGAAGCGTGGCCAGCAGGTCAAGGAAAGTAATTCTGCCACTATATTCTGCTCTTGTGAGACACCACTTGGAATACTGCAACCAGCTTTGAAGCCCTCAACACAAGAAAGACAAGGACCTGCTGGAGCAAGTCCAGAGGAAGGCCACAAAAATGATCAGAAGGATGGAATACCTCTCCTATGAGGACAGGCTGGGAGAGTTGGGGTTGATTAGCCTGGAGAAGAGAAGGCTACAGCAACACCTTATTGTGACCTTCCAGTACTTTAAGCAGGCTTATAAGAAAGATGGGAACAGTGTTTTTAACAGGGCCTGTTGCAACAAGACAAGCGGTAGTGGTTTTTACGAAAAGAGGCTAGGTTTAGAATAGCTATAAGGAAGAAATTTTTTACAATTAGGGTGGTGAAACACTAGAATTGGTTTCCCAGACAGGTGGTTGATGCCCCTCCATGGAAACATTCCAGGGCAGGTTGGACAGGGCTCTGGGCAACCTGTTCTAGTTAAAGATGCCCCTGCTGATTGCAGAGGGGTTGGACTAGATGACCTTTAAATGTCCGTTCCAACCCAAAATATTCTATGATTCTATGATTCTATGATTCTATGATTCTATGATTCTATGATTCTATGATTCTGTGATTCTATGATTCTATAACTGTCTCTGGTTACACAAGCCCCAGCTGTGTTAGTCACCTCTCCTGTGGATCCACGGGGAAGCAAGTTGGAGGCCAAGCTAGCAGAGATGGTCACATGCTTATTGTGCTGAATGACACATGGGTACTTTTAAAGGTGTTTAAATATGTAAATCTTTTGAAAGACTGAAAAACATTTTTAGGTATTTACAGGACTCTGACTTGGGCATTGCATTGTTTGCACCTGTGCAGCTCTGCGATGATGATTTGGTGGTTTCTAATCATGAAGTATGAAGGGAAACATCTGCCATTCGGGTCCTGGACACCCTGAGAATCCCACTAGCACCCACTTGAAGTGCATTAGCATCTTGTACAGACTATCAGATGGGCAGTGCCTGGTAGAAGAATGTTGAACTGTTTCTATTAGGGAAACATTTTAACTTGCTATCTCCAGTTCTCACAGATTTTACTGACTCTTCTGTCCATTTACTTCTTCCTCTTCCTCTCTGTTGTTAAGACGCAGGTTGAAATTCATGTTTTCTGGCAGTGTATTGAAACGGAGGGAACTTTTTCATTAAACCCAAAACTGGAAATTGTACTATAATCACTGAGATGTTAAAAAGTCAGGTTTTAAAGTTCTGGAAATTTATAAGGTTTTAAGAGTCTTTCCCTGAGTCTTCAAGCTCCTGGAGAAAAGCTTTTCAAATCAGCCAGAGATGTATAATTCCTACGTATATATGTGTATATATATGCACATATCTATGGGTGGTTTTGAGTTCTGCCCACGTCTTGTTACTCCGTGGAACAGTGAGCATAATCCAGCTCGATCTTCTCTTGCAATCAAACAGAATACTGAATAGCTGTGGCCTTAAGCTACTGTCTGTAAGAACACTTGCCAACCTAGTGCGGGTCTTGAAGCAAAATCTCTGTCTGATGGATTTCTCACTGTGCTCTGAAGTGTTTATCTTTTGTTCCCAACTTCCTAGGAGATACAGACTCAGAATCCTTGGTCTCTAATTTCTGGTATTGCACCTTCCTTCTTTCCACTTCCCTTTGTTCTTTGAAACCAGCTGAGTTGTCAACCAACAAGAGCAAATAAAATGATAAACAACAGAGTTGGCAAAAGCCAAGTGATTCTAGCTGATCAGAAATTAAAATGTGGTTTTCTTATTAAGAGACATTTTGGATATTGCTTAATTGCTTCTGAAAAATATATTGCCGTTGATACTGAATGCTTGCATAAAGAGAAAGTTATTCTGCTGATCTGGTTCACTGGTTCACTGGCCCTATCGAAAAGCTTCTTCACTTCCTCTGAAACTCTGCTTTCTGATTTTCTGAGTTAATAACCCCTAAGTGCTTCACAAAGAAACAGTCGCCCACTGGGAACTGTTTTGCCTTTTTCTTTAGCAAGCGGGACACTCAACCTGAAATGAATTAATACTTGCTACCAAAAAGCAAAAGACCTCCTGCTTGCACAAGAAAACATGCTACTCAGTATCTTTATTGTATCCTTTACTTTGTCCCCAAAGTAAACACCTGGGCATCTTTCTGAGTCATATGCAGCAGTCTGTGGGAGGCCTCAAAGTATAACATAAAATACCTCACTCAAAACAGATCCTTCAGCTATACTTCCTTGGTTTCTCATTCACTTTCATTTCAGAAAAAAAAATAAAAATCTTTGAACTGAAATCTTAGTTTCTCATATCTGTATTCCATAAAAGCTGAATATCTTATGTGAAATGACAGAAAGAACCAGGGCACTAAATTATTCAGAGACTTGCTGAGAAGATATGGGACTTATCATAATGAAGGTTAAAACCCTGTACAGGTTGCTACTTGCTGAAAATTACTTCTATCTGCTTCAATAACTGAGGTGTGTTGGTGCTTTCATTGTAGAGCCTTTGCCACCAATCCTCTATCATATGATATGTCTATGTTGTGCAACATATATAGAGTCTTGTGATACCTGCTCAAGTCTGAAATGAAATATTTTGAGCATCAGCAAGCTGCTGGGCACAGCAAAGGGGTCTTCCTAGGGCTTGCTGGTATAGCCAGACTGTCCCCAGCACCTGAGCTACTTTCAAGAGAGGTAGCTGCTCAGCATAGAAATTTTTTAGTGTGATGTCCCCATTTGTGGCTGGAAGAACAGAGGTGAGTGCTCAGCTGGAGTCTGCACAGGGATCCTGCACATGTGCCCAGAGGTGACCTCAGCAGTGAGAGATGTTTCACTAGCGAGACAGGTCTACATTGCAGCTGTCCACGTTGTGACTCTTCCCTGTGCAGTGAGTACCTTTCCCATTCAGTTGATAAATTGTATTTACAAATGCTATGCACAGTTAAAAAGAAAAAAAAAAAATTCTTGAGGACAAAGAAGAAATTTTACCTTGCATTTCTTTGCTTTTCCTTTTTCGGGAAATACGTCTGAAAATGACAAAGGTCACTTTCAGTGAATGAGGTCTAGCAGTCTTCTGGAGGAAAGAGTGCAAGCAGAGGGTTTTTTTGAGGAACATAGTGGTTTCTCCACAGGAACACTACTCCCTCACCACCACCATAACAGAGTCTTTAAAAGGAAATAATGAACCTCAGTGTAATACTTACTCTACAATTTCTGCCTCCAACTCCACTGTATTCTAACCCTGCTGGCACAAGTTCAGTGAAGTTTTACCCATTTAAAGTTTGTTATGGATATCTAAGAATTTCTTGTAAAATCAGAATTCTTCACAGGCATTTACTACAAGATGCCATTTTGGTATCATAGGAAAGAGAGACTAGAAATCTGGACTCCAGTTCACAGAGCTCCTTGGTTTCAGATGGGATGAAGATGGCTGGTGCTGTTTATTACCTCTTCCAGCTTGTGAATTTAACTGGGGAGAGCTCTTATTTGTTCCATGTAGGCCCAGTGAAAGTAGGAAAATTCCTGCTATTGTTAAGCGCAGTCTTGCGGAAACTATGGCCTGTGGGTGGCCTGAGCCGGATAGCTCCTTTGAACGAATTCCAGAACTCAAGATCTACGTCTACACTAGCAAATGGAAGAGAGCCAGGGAAGAAACTTGTGGTCTTGAAGCCAAGGAACATGATCTGGCCCTTGTCCACATCGCTTAAGGCTCACCACAGAGCAGAACAGAGCAAAGCTGGCTGTATCTACATTATATTGCATTTGTCTTTGAGGGTTTTCTAGGTCCTGTGGTATGCCTTGTGGCTTTGATACACAGCTATACTCTTCTGTACATTTTTTCCAGTTCAGACTACCTTGTATTGATGTTGCAAGTCAACAAAATACTATTCCTATAACATGAAACTGAGGACATGTGTTGCATAACTGGACATGGAGCAGAAGGTCATATGGGAGTGTTTGAGTGTTCATAGGTAGTTGGGATAGCATTAGAGGACTCTGTGGGGCATATGGAGCCAAATCTGGTGCAGCCTCATCCATTATGTCTTTGCAGAGCAACTTCTGGGGTGAAATATACCTCTAATTTTTCCCAGGAGACAACTGGATGAATTGACCCAAAGCCCAGAAGGAAATGCACTATTAATTAGGCGGTGTGGCCGATCGAGGTGTGCTGTTCAAACTTTGTTCCTGGTTTATTCTCATTAACAGTGTTAATGTAATTGCCATCTCTCTAGATTTTCAGGTCTCTTTTGAGCTCCTGGTGATCTGTAGCGTTTATGGAGGTATCTGTCACTCATCCTGTGGAGAAGCAACCAGCATCACACAGGAAACCACAGCGGGACACTTCCTTTTGCCCTCTTCCTTCTGTGGGGTTTATGGCAGGGGACATATGACTCAGTGATGATGCAGGATCTTTTTGGCTCCCAGCTGTCTTTTTCTCTAGGTATCTAAGGGGTTTAGTTGCCCAATGATGTGATATGTGATGTCTCACATCACAATAACTTCTTCCAGTTCCAGCAACAATCCTTCAGTACTCCAGCCCATCAAGGGAAGGATCAGTCTGCCTCCATGCATTTGATGAGAAAAGAAAGCCAGGATTTGTTTTAGATCTGCCCTGCTTTGCATTAGGAAAGCTGAAGCCTTCAGACATAGCTGCCTAAAGCAGGTTGCTAAACCTGTTCTGAGACACCAAAATAAAAGGTGCCAGATGTGCAGATGTTCTGGGCATAAGTATCAGAAGCAGCAGTACTTCAGGAGCAGTCCTGAAATTAAGGCCATTCTTAATGCAATAACTAAATCCTGATCTAGGCTTGCAATATTTGGAAAATCAAGTTGTGAATGACAAGCTTCTTTCTGCACTTCATTTTGCAATAATATTGACATGTCTTTGTACTGATTCAGAAGCCAAATGAAGAGTGGGGTGCCTGATAGATGCTGTGATCACTAATGGCTGCTTACCCATTTGTGTGAAAAGGCATTTAAGACTCTCCTAAGACCCTGCCAGGCACTCTTCTAGTGCTTATATTTTACGATCCACAACAATGTTCTATAAAGGCAAATTTCTCAATTTACAGGTGCTCTAAGGTGTTAGATATTTCTCTTCTGTGTGAGGAGACATCATAGCTACCTTCTCCATCATGGCAACATCCTACTTCCAGTGAGCACTGCAAAGCCAAAAGCATTTAAAAGCACCTCAGATAGATGCATTTCTTTTACTATCTTAGCCCAATTAATGAACTTAAACTTATTTTCTCCTTTAACTGCCACAGCCTATTTTGAAATGAAGCACAGTGAAGGGAAGATAAGCAGGATATGTGGCCAAAATGTCACCTCTGCTTGTCAGCCTTTCAGTAAGTGCTGCCATTATGAGTAAAGACAGTAGAACTGGGATGAAATTTGGAGACACTTTAATCAAACGACTAGCTTCAGGCATAAGCTATGAAGAACAAATCTAGTTTACTTAGCACAGCTCTTGCCACAGTTTTCTGACAAAGCTTTTGTTCCTAGTGCTCTATTATTATACCAGCACTCATCTTTTCTTTGGTTCCCGGAGTAAGTTTCAAGTAGTTGCTATGGCACATGCTTTTAAAATGGCTTCTTTTTTAGCTTACCTCAAAAGAGAGAAAGATCGTTCTAAGGGAGAAAACTGTGAGATGAAAATGTCAATTTTAACCCACAGAAATATTTGGATATTTTGCATTCGGTCCATTACAACAACAGTTACTGCAGCCTAGTAGTAGAACTGGAAACTGGAGACACCAGCTCTTCAGGGTTAATGTAATTGTAGTACAAGTATTGATTCTGGGCCACTTCTTCTCAGCAGGAATTTAAAGAAAATGCAAACAACATTTCCAGACAATACAGATTTAAGGTACAACAGAATACTGAAGAAAAAATATCTTCTTTAATTGTTGATAAGCATGCTAAGAGAACTTGTAACAGAATTCAATACAGATAAGGAAAAAAAAAATTGAGTAAATATTTTTAAGAGCTTTTTTAAGTCATATTTATTGGGGTGAATCATTATCCTTAAGTTTACTTTAAGTCTGAGCTTCAGAAGTTTTATTATTAATAATTTATGGCAACATTTTTGGAGAGGATTATTTTTATAAAAATCTTGGCTCAAACTGTAACAGACAATAGACAGCCTCATGACAAGTCTAAATCTTGCAGGTGAAGAATAGGTTAGGAAAACAAAGACTCAGTCTGTTATGCCATCAATTCTCAGCTGGAATTCAAGCCAGAATTACTACAGGTGCTACTGGACTAACGAAGAACTCTGTGTACCCTATGTGAAATCTTAACCTACTGGGTGCAGTACTATTTTGATTAACATAATGCTTTATTCTATCTTATTGCTGGCAATGTAAACTGGAGCTATCTCACAATCTCTGTTTTCAAATGTAGTTTTATTAGTAGTCATTTGCTGAGTATCAGTTGAAAGACAACCAAGTTTTCTAAAGTCAAATATCTATTGCTACCTTACCAGGTCAGTATTAAAGATGTCAATGAATAATTCAAGTTCGAAAAGTTTTGAATGCTCCTGAAGGCAAGAGAATCAGTAGATGCTCAGATGCTTGCAATGCAGACTGTCTGTTCGGGGATCTAACTTCTGGTATGCATTTTTTAAGATCACTGGCTTATACAATCAATGCTTTACAAAGCTGCAAGAGAGGTCTTTTTCTCCTGTAGGGAAATCAGAGAGGGCTAGTGTGAAAGTATTACAGTATTTGAAGAACTTCCTAAGTAATCACTGGTTTTGTTTGCAGGGGAAGGGAGAGGGAATGGGCTAGTCTCATTTCACATCACTACAGTTTAAATCTACCTAACCCTGATATTTGGTAACAGCCTCAGTGATAAGGAAAAGCTGCAGGTATCTTACTTGCATCTGCAAGGTGATTTCACCTGGACATAGTCCTATGAACTTAACATTTGCCCAGGTGGTTCACTTAATCCAACAGCTGCTATCTTATGTAGCTGTGTACCAGGCTTTAGAAAACAGTGCCACATCTGGGACTTCTTCTACCCCACAAGAAGCTTCCCTTGACTCCTGTCAATGAGTAACTGAATTATAGGAAACATCAATGAGGATCATTCATAACTACAGATAAGTCTGTTTATAACTACAGATGTTCTTACAGTCCGCATAGATGAGACTTTGGCCTCTCTCATCTCCTGTTTCAATGAATTCTGTGTTATTTTATACAGTGTGCTAAAGACAGAACACCCAAAATCCTGCTGCATTTTCTTTGAAAGTCCTTCAAAGGCCTTCATTCAGGTCTTCAGGCATCCTCTGAGAAATGCATACCATCTTCAAAAGCCATGTCTTTTGGACTATCTCTTGGCAATGAAATCTGATATGAACTGGAGTGTTATCTATAAGAAAAAAACTGACAAAAAAAAACAACCTAAAAAACCACCTACACAAAAAATCACCAAAATATTGTTCCCATTGTATATGAGTTTGAATCCAAACTACAAAGATGAATCCTGCAAACTGTATGAGACAGACTTGAATTCAAATGCTAATCCTTGTTGACATCTAGTTGAATGGACAAAGACAGAAATAAAAATCCATGCTTGTCAAGGAAAGAGGAGGCTGGTGAAGCCAGATGGAAGTGATGGGCCTTGTGAGGAGAGGATTTGCAAGCTGAAGTGAGAGGACTGACATACAGGAGGTCTCAGCTAAGATCTTAGCTCTGCTCCAGAATTTCTGTGTCCTTTAAACCAAACTGCCAAGTGTTCAGTCATTTTGAGACCCAAACTTTTAAGCTTTTAATACGAGGATTCATTTTTCAAAGGTCTGATCCTGAAGGAAATATGAAACAACCCTCTCTGTGCCAGCAGCATGCTAATTGCCTGGCTCTGCTGCTGGGGGCTGCCTGCAGCACCGACACCAGTCCTTGTATCTCTGGTATACAGGATTTCACATAGTGATAGTGAAACCAGTGATTTTGTCAGTGAAATTTCCTGTGATTTTCATCAGCTAATTTTAGCAAAAAGGAGATTTGATACACTTGTACAGGGAAATGCTATGAAGCAGATATTTTCCCCCACTCTTCTGCTTCTTTTTTTCCCCACCCATTTTTATACTGCTGAATCTTTTCTTTCCTTTCCTTTCACTACATGGGCACTGTGATTATTAACCATGTCTTTGTAACGCATGCAAATTCTGGAAACTTTGCACCAGCAGATAGAATACATTCTGTGTTTCTCTTGCATAACATAAAAAAAGATAGAGGGTGAAATCATTACACTGAAGTGCTTTATTGCGCTGGTGTGAAAGAGTGTTGGTTTTTTATCCTTGAGCTGGTCTGGATTTTCATGGCTAAAGACAAGAACAGTTCTTCGTCCACCCAATGTGTAAGTTACATAATCTTCAGAGCGGAAGGGAAAATACAAACAAATACGTTTATTACGGTCACTGCAGAGGATAAGAGTTGGCCACCGGTTCTGGGCTCCAGCAAGTGTGGGAGGCTCCAGTGTGATGCTGAGAACTGGAATGATAATTGATAACAGTTTGGAAAAAAAACTAAAAAAGAGTAGTTCTTCAAAATCAAGGGTATGAAGCTCTCATTAAAAAGCACAGCTGAATTTTGTAATTAAACAAAAAAAGTACTGATGAGTTGGGAAGCGTCTACGACCAAAATAATGAGAATCTAGTCTAATTGTTGGAGTGATCCTTATGTTATAGCTGCTGTCTCATAAAAAATTCAGCAGCAATATGGTCACCCCTCCAGAGCATTTACTGTCTAGAAGACGGATATACAAAAGAAGTCATCATTGAAGAAGCTTTCTTTTTCTCTTTCAGTTTAGTAGTTGTATCATTCATTACCTTTCCTGGCATTATGAAAGAAGCAGTCCTTTTGGAAGCCTATGAATGATTAAAGGTCATCAGATGAAGACAAAGAGATCTTTTATCCTTACGTGTATACTACAGACTGCTACCAGACAGAACAGTCAGGGAGATACACACCTTTTTTGCTGATCCAATGCCATGGTTGTTGGGGTTATTTTGTTCTCATGCATATAAGCAGCTGCCAACAAGAGGGCATGTGAATGGGAGGAGGGACAGAGACAGGACTTAAAGTTTCATAACCATTTAATAATCATAAAATAGAATCATAGAGTTGTTTAGGTTGGAAAAGGCCCTTAAGATCATCTAGTCCAACCACTTCTCCCAGTTTTCCTGTTCTTCCTCCTATTCCTTCTTCTACTTCTTTTTCCCCTTTTTCTCCTTCTCTTCCTCTTTTTCCTCCAGCTTTTATTTCTTCTGTTCTCCTATACACTTCCTCTTGATTTTATTCATTCTTTTCTTATCTTATGTTTCATCTTTGCATGTTCTTCCCCATTCCTCTTTTCACATCTCCTTCTCATCCAGTTCCTCCTCCTCTTCTTCAGACTCCTCATCCTACTCTTCCTCCTCCTCTTGCCTCCTGTTGCCTTCTTCTACCTCCTCTTGCCTCCTGTTGCCTTCTTCTACCTCCTCTTGCCTCCTGTTGCCTTCTCTTACTTCTCCTGCTGTTCCCTCCTGTTGATGTCTCCTCCTTCATTCTTCTCCTTCTAGAAAGAGATATTTAGAAACGTACTCCCTTCTGGAGAAGTGGGATATTGGGAGGCTGAACAGTATCTAGAGAGGCATTAGAGACATTTTATTTAGCTATAGAAGAGTAAATAAAAATGTTAAAGAAAAACCAAACAGGGTGAGATAAACTATAGGCAATGTCGTGACTAGTATACTTATCCCCAAGAGAATTTGATTCACTCCAATTTCATCCAGTCACATTTCAAATATCTAGCAGAGTGTAGGAATTCAACAAATCCTAACTAAATACAGCAACAACAGAACTTAACTTCATACATTTGTTAGAAGGGCAGAAAAGAAAAAAAAAAGGTATAGTGGCAGAGCAGGAATCCGGGGGAATTGAAATGTATTAAGGGAATTAATAATGGTTTAATGAATCCTTTCCAAATTCTGTAGGTACATTTTAATATAGATCAGATAAGTGATTCTCTATGAATTTACAAATTTATGGCTTAGATATTTGCGGTTGACTCTGAGCTCAAAGGGAGGACTGAAGTGGTGAATAAGACTTTGATGGAAACACTCCCAGTGGATATTTTCTTTTCAAATGTATATGGTTTATTCCTCTTGGGAATAACGTTATCTGCTCATGTACTATTCGGGGAAAGGACTTGGGCCAGGAAGCTTCACAGCATGAAGAGAACAATTGGTGGACAGCATGCTAACTGCAAAGAGACTCAGCATTTTATTGTTTGCAGGCATTATTGTTCACCATATTTACTACATCAGTCATTCTCTGAAAGCTACTAGTATTGACCTTGGTATTGCAATATCTGAGAGCCTCTCATTCGCCTCCATTTAATTAGCCACAAAATTCCCTCCTGCAATTCAGAGAAATCACATTAGCTATATTTCCAACAGAGAGCTGAAGCACAAAGAGCTTAAGCAACCTGTCAGAGATGACACAGGGAGTCTGTGCTGGAGCGGGAAGCAAGCAGCCTCCAAGGCTTTAGCCACAACTCTCCTCACCCTCCCCAGCTCCCTACTCTCACCACCCACCCCTAAAGCCCCTTTGTGCAGCCAGTGCTAATTCACTGATAGGGATTCTGGATTGTTTTACAGCGGCACGTAGAATTACTGGAAGTGAGATTATTGCTTTCTAATGGCTCAGTTCATCCATCCTTCAGTATTCACGTGGGAGTAGGCATCCAGTGAGCTGAAATACTGCTGTTGCAGCTAATGTGAAAGCTGAAGCACAGCTTCAGCAGTGCACTCCACATCAACGGAGAAGCAAAAATAGAGCTCATGCCAACATCCCTACAATGTTTCTCTGAATGTAAGTGTGAAAAAAGAGTCTGAAATGCTCTCAGGGATTCTCTTTTCCAGGCCATATTTAGAAAACTTAGCTTTTGATGTTCTTTCTGCTGGTCTGCATAATAAGAAAGGTTAAATGCTATGATAGAAATCAAAGTTGCTGTAATCTTTGAGTAGGCACTTAGGATCTGTTGGTGAGGGTCAAGGTCATGTAAAGGTCACATTTTATGAATGTCAATTACCTTGTTGCTTCTTTTCTCTCTCTCTGTCCCCTCCTTATTGAAATTTTAAAAAGGGAAAAAAATAAAGGACAAGCAATTCTCTAAATAAACTAATAATTGGAGTGTAAGATGAGCAAAGCAAGATGTTACAGTCAGTCATTTAGTCTTCTAATACTGATCTGTGCTTTTGCTCCTGTTGCTGTTTGTGTTTACTGCTAACTGATGGTGTCCTATTGGCCTTGCGTAAAATTTGTTGTTATCACAAGGAAAACATCATATCCCAGATGACTGTTACACTTGCTACATATCTAGCAAAAATATAGATGTTCCAGAGAAGACTCTCCTCATCTGTTGATTGAGGACATGTGAATTGGGACAGATCTCCTGTGAGCCACTGAACAGAGAGTTGATAACATCTGGCCAATCAATACATACTGGACTCAGCAGAGGAAGCCTGAAGCTTGGCTTTGGTATCTGGGTTCTACAAAGCTGAGCCTTTCTGCTGCAAGAGTGACAGTCAGCTTGCTGGCATGCCAAAGGCAGGACCTAAGGCCTGTGCTTTTCTTCTGTGTCTCTGAAAAGGCTTGTCCCTCAGGTCTGCCAAGAGGGATTGCAGAGGCTACAGTTGTACCTGGACACTTCCATCAGACATGAAAACAGGACCTTGTTTTCCTCTCCTTCAGACAACTGCACCCTATACTGAAGGATCAATAGCTACACAAGAATAGTCCTCTGTAAGGGCATGAACAAACTGAAAACTGCAGAAAGACTTAAGCATGTCCTTCCCATACAATTTTTCAAGTTGTGATCCAGCTCTGGGGATTAAATAACCCTGTCACATAATCTGCAAAGAAGAGGTCCTGTCTGTATCTGGAGACAAGCCATGACTGACTGTGACCTTGCTCATGGTACATTAATCAAGCATTTCAATCACAGTCACTCTTCTGCTTCCAATTCAATTCATTGCTTGAGTGTGAATTTTTCAGAACTAATTACATCTAATCATGTGTAACTTGGACACGTGTGCAAACTAAAGGTTCAGCAGCAGAGCATGAGATGAATGAGAAATTGGTTGGCAAGGTGTTGTGGTTTAACCCCAGTAGGCAGCTATGCACCACACAGCTGCTCGTTCACTCCCTCACCCAGTGGAATGGGGGAGTGAATTGGAAAGGTAAGAATGCAAAAACTCATAGGTTGAGATAAAGATGATTTAATTAAAAAAATATATCTATATAAAAACTACAAACGAAGAAATTAAAAAAAAAAATAAAACCAAGAGAAAAAAGCAACAAAACAGTTGCTCATCATCAAACAACTAACCCAGCCTATTCCTGATCCATAGTAGCCCTGGCCAACCTCCCTTCTCCCCTCTTGCCCAGTTTTATTGCAGAGCATGACATCACATGGTATCAGTGGGGATCAGCTGTCCCAGCTGTATCACCTCTCATTGTTTTGTACACCCGCAGCCCACACCCTAGCAGGTCAGTATGAGAAGGAGAAAATGCCTTTCCATTGTGCAAGCACTGCTCAGCAATAGCTAAAACACCCGTATGTTATCAACAGTTTTCATCATAAATCCAGTGTACAAACACAGTGTACCTATGAAGAAAAGTCATCCCAGCTAAAACTACTACCAAAGGATAAAAAGCCGTGAGCTTTAAGCTATGAAGAAATAGACTGTAGCCAGTTCCAAAGAGACTGAGTAAAACACAGACTGTCTCCAGAAAAGAAATAGAATATGCAGGACCCATTTTTTAAGAGGTAGTTATGAGAGGGGAGATTCTCTTAATCTTTGTTTTCAGCCGAGGAGAGGACAAGATGCAAGGGCCTATGCCATGGTGGAATGGCTTCACTTCATGAGGGACAGCAGCAAGATAAGATTGGCTTTGAGGAAGAAAATTTTTATACACTCAGGTAACTGGTGGTAAGATCTTATGGGAGGCCATCAAATTGGAAATGGAGCAAATGTTTGTTTCTTTAAGGAAATGCTCTTAAGAGCACAACTCCCAACTGTCCCAGAGAGGAGGAACAAGAAGTTTAGAAACAGATTAGCATGGCTAATTACTGAGCTCTTCATTGACCCAAGCTCAACGAGACACGTAAAAAGACAAGTGAGAAAAGATTGCTGAGTGCAGCTCTAAAACAGGGAAATTGGGAAAAGAAAGGCACAATGTGAGATACCTTCTATCTCTGGTCATAGCATGATTTCTTGTTAACTTCAGTAGGAACACCAGTAATAAGGAAACAAACAGGAAATGTGTAATGCATTATCAGAAGAGGAGGAAAACTATTTATTGATTATGCTTAATGCCTTTTGCTTGCATCCGTGTTAAATGGGTTTTTTTGCTTCCCTTAGTAAAAAGGTTAACTGCGATCAATTGACTGATCATTTCATACCCGTGACAAAGGGGCAAGATGCACCTCAGGGTGTATCGCAGCTGCAGCAAGCACGGAGCTGTGGGAAGCTGTGGAAGATGTGAGCTCTTGGGAGGGTAGGAAAGGCACGGATGCTGCTGAGACTGGGTGAGAGGGCAGGGAAGAGCCAGGCAATTGCTAATCTTCAGGTCCCAGAAAGATCCTGCAACAAATAGAAGCACTTAGAAGAAAGCCAGGAGTATCAACCTTCATGGGTTTACTGAGATTGCTCAGGAATAAATGTCCTGCTCTGAAAAGACAGCTTGGTAGAAGACAGGTTGGGTGACAGTCACCAGCTGAATATGGGGCAGCAATTGCAAGATTTTGAAAAGCAAAGGAGGCAAATACCATCCCTTAACAGGAAGACAGCCTGCAAACAAGGCAAGGAGTTGTCTGCTTCTCTCAGCTGTGGGAAGGTTGGCTCTGGATTTCTGTGACCATTTTTTTGGTCCTGAAGAGAGCAAATGAAATGGAGGAAGGGGAAAGATACAGCTTATGAGAAAAGGTCAAATTAATTTGAGCTGTTTAGCCTGCAGAGGAGAGGCTTGTGTATAGGCATGAGATGGAAGAGAAGTGACTGCCAAAAGGAAGAGAAGCTGATCTCTGCCTAGCATGGGCTGAGTGGGAAGTCATGGTCTCACACTGCTGCCAGGAAGCTGAAAGCTGTCAGGAGCCATTCAGACTGGGAGGATCCTGCCCCCTGGGATATCTTTCAGCTCTGTGTCCTCTGAGTCTTATCGAGAACTCCAGTCCAAAGGACCTGGCAGACAAACAGACCCATGAAAACAGTGTGGGTGGGTCTGAGTGGGCTGGATGAGAAAAAGTAGCATTTCAGGAGCAGGGCTCCCTGATGGCGTTGCAACCACTTAAGGATGAGCTGTGTTTAATTACTTCAGTGGCACATTGGAAAGTTTTCCAGGATTTTCTGGTACAGCTCCTCGGAAACTTTGGTGGGCATTGATGTTATTGAGAAAACGTAACATCAGCAACCAGCCCTTCATGGCAAGGTAAGGACCCCACTCCCTGCAGTTGCTCCATGTTGCAGGGGGCATTGGAGTTGAGACTTTACTGCACTCCCCAGAGCTTTGCAACTTTTGCCTCAATCACAGCAGTGACTCTGAGCAGCTCCCAAATAAAAAGTCCACTTACATAAATCTCTGTAAAGTCTTTCTGACTGCTTTTCTCATTTGCCATGAATATGGTCCTGATGCAGGGACAGAAGGAGATAAGAAAAGCAAGGGACACATGCAACTTCTGGGAAATATCTATGCAGCCAAATCACAGAATTGTAGAATCATGGAATCGTGGAATGGTTGGGGTTGGAAGAGACTTTAAAGATCTTCTAGTTCCAACACCCCTGCCATGGGCAGGGACACCTCCCACGGGCAGGGACACCTCCCACTAGACTAGGTTGCTCAATGCCTCATTCAACCTGAATTTGAACACATCCAGTGATGGGGCATCCATAACTTCCCCGGGCAACTTGTTCCAATGTCTCACCACTGGGCAACATGTTCCAACGTCTCACCAACAGCTACATCAACTGCTACACGAGTCCCCGTGAAAACAGGCCCTTGCCATAACATGCTGGTGCCAAATTTTAGCTCTGGTTATTGTAGGTCAACCTTTGCAAATCAGCTCAGCCATTGGAGTCACATATTTAGCAGCGAGATCAGTTCTGCGCATGAAAGGCTGGATCTCTGCGCTGTGGATGGACAGAGCAGCAATAGAATGAGGCCTCTTCTGCAGCAGACATGTTAGTGTACAGAAACCATCCAGCTACCATTCGAACAGCTAGAGTATCTGAGATGTACAATTAAATAATGAGAAAGGTTTGTTGGGCAACTGAAAAGTAGCTCTGAAGAGCTGGGGCTCAGTGAAAGTATGCAGCAGCATCTTACAGGATGAGTCCAGCTCGGGAGATATGCATGAGGTAGCTATAAACTGAACAGGTAGCTCAGGCCCTGGTAAAAGGCCAGGTGTAACATCCTAGTGTGGCTGGTTTCCAAAAATCCCATGTGAATTCTCAAGGATTCTTTGGCTTCTGTACTATCACTACCTTAGCATGCTCAGAAAGGACTTTATTTACGTAAAACACACTTTCAGCACAGGCATGTTGTGAAGATAAGACCAGAATGCAGAATATTTGCAAATTAAGCGGAATCTTTCCACCTGTCTTTGGCACATGGGAGTAAATTTTTTGTATGCAAAGTTTGCTGTGGTCAAACTGCTGAGCTGAAAATACCACATACGCCACCCTCAAAGCCTGAAAGAAACATTGCCAATTTTACAAGGGGTTAAACTAAGCCTGGAGGACTCCTGCTTTCTGAGAAAGGAACTAACCATCTCTAATAGTTCTTTTCCATCTCTGGCTTCACTGAAGCTACAAGACTTTGAAGACTGTGACTGACAGGCTCATTACCACTGAACAGCCTCAAACGCATACCAAATAACTCAGTGATCTAATTAGAGGAACATTGGGATAAAGAGAGCATGACAATAAAATATTTCTGACGTTAATTAGAGGAAGGAAAAAAAAGCAAGGCTGAGCTTCCCAAAAGAAATGTGAGTTGAGAGTGAGTAATCCTGCAGGATGCTGAGTACTCTGCTCCCTTGGGGCCATTGCAGCAGGGCACAGAGCCAGGACATGGGGCTCCCTGCAAGACAGAGGGATGTGCCCCAAGCAGACACCTGTTGAAAGAAAAGGAGGAGGAAGTAGCTTGCAGAAAAGACCTGTCTGAAAGGAAAAGCGATTCCTTTCTGCCTGTCTCCAACCTGATACACAGTTTTTAATACCAGCAGACTAATGCAAAATGCAAAGCAAGAGGGGGGAAAGCAAATCTAGCCCCAGAATACGCAAAACACAGGCTAAGAGTAAGGAGGTATGAGAAACAGAGAGCAGCTGTGGGGCTTGAGAGTGGTATTAACATGTGTTGCTGTGTGTCTTAAACTGTCTCCCACATTGTTTAAAATATCGCTAATGGGTTTTTTCCCATCTCTGTCCTCTGGATCTCTCTAATTGCTTCCAGTTGGATGTCTCCAGGACACATTTTTCCCAGGTGTGCTTCTACAGCTTCACACATTCATTTTCCTTTCCATGGGGTTTGGTGGAGATGGCTCTGCACTCTGCAATGTTCAGGGTCAAATGGAGCCCCACAGAGGGCCAGCTCCAGCGGCCAGCTCTGCTTCAGCCCTCGCCCAGCCCAGGGTGGCTCTGCTGAACCCACCTCTGCGTCCACACATGTACATAACCCTCTCAAGCAGGAAAAGTGCTGCCAGAAACTGCTGGCATCAGCTTGGAAAAAAGCAACATGGGGAGACTGCCACTGCATGAGTCTCCAAGGGTCTCAATAAGGTGGGAACTCAGCAGCTACCCTCCAATACCTCTGCTCATGGAGATTCTCACTAATGAGAAATGTATACATAGCTGCTTATGTCTTTCCTTTTTTAAATAAAAGAGAAGAAAAGGTGCCAGTAACTTTCGGAGACTAATCCTATGGATGTAAAGGGAGATGTTCATAGCAGATGCAATTGCCGTGTGCCATGTGCATGGCGGACAACAGGACGACCGTGAGCCAACAATGTGCCCTCACAGCCAAAAAGGTAAATGGCATCCTGGGATGCATTAAGAAGAGCATGGTCATCAGGTCAAGGCAGGTTCTCTGTGTCCAATTCTGGGCCACCTAGTTTAAGAAGGACAGGAAACTACTGGAGAGAGTCCAGTGCAAGTCCACTAAGATGATTAGGGGAGTGGAGCATCTGCCATATAAGGAGAGGATGAGAGATGGATCTGTTTGGCTTGGAGAAGAGGAAGCTGAGGAAGGACCTTCTCAATGCTTATAAATATCTAAAGCGTGGGTATCAGGAAGATGGGGCCAGACTCTTCTCAATGGTAACTAGTAACAAGACTAGGGGCAATGGGCATTAACTGGAAAATAAAAGGTTTAAACTCAACATAAGGAAAAACTTCTTTATAGTGAGAGTAACAGAGCACTGGAACAGGGTGCCCAAAGAGGGTGGTACAGTCTCTGTCTCTGGACACTTTCAAAATCCGCCTGGGTGTGTTCCTGTGTGATCTGCCCAAGGTGATTTTGCTATGGCAGGGTGGTTGGACTAGATGATCTTTGGAGGTCCCCTCCAGCCCGTACGATTCTGTGAATCTGTGAATTCTGTGAATCTAGAAAGGCGATACAATTTCAGCTCCCACATGTAAGACAGAAGGAAAATTATGTGTTCTCACAACTGCTTCTTTCTTCCTCACATCCATTACCTTGTTTGACCTCAACATGACACATGGCTTTTCTTATTTTGGGCTTACACTTGACAATTTTCTTTTCTCATAAAAAATCAATGGATGCATTTAATTTTTACTTATTAAAACATTTTTCGTGGTGTTTTTATATTTGTGCAAAGGACAAGAAGTTGAATGTTATGCTTCTTCAGTGTGTAAAACATTCAACCTTTCTTAAAATTCACTTTTTTTCCCATCAGAACTGATTGCAGCATTTGTCATAATTTTTTAATGCTTTTTTTCTTATGATGAAATTGCTTGGAAGAAGTCAGGCAGCAGGATTTGGATAGGGATTAGAATAGTATATATAACAGCAAATCATCCCAAAAAGTCACCAGGGAGAATGTGTTGGTTTTTCTAAAGGCTTTTATCACCATCACATCTGAGCAATGTTTATATATATTTAATGACCAAAGGAGAAAGAGTTGCTCTCCTGCATGGTATATGTGTTGCATAAGACTTTCTGAAAGCACAGGAGATGACCAGCCAGCTGTCAAATTTATATTAGGAAACCCTGTCCAAAGAAATGTGTTCTGCATAAAGCTTAAGATCTGGTGATATGACAGCCTTCTGATGAGGGTGAATTTCAGCAGGAAAAATCTGTCACCTCCTGGCAGCTATGACATGGCCCTTCCTAGCCAGGGCAGCCAGAGTCCCCTTGCCAGCTCTAGTTATTGCCATAGAACTGAAAATTGTTCCTTTCAGAGACGTAAGTAGTAGCTAAAAGTTTGTATTTTTGTATCTCCAAACCAGAACTCTAAAGCTCAAACACAGTGGTATCAAAAACTTTACTTGGGGATTTTTTAAAAATTTCTTTCTCTGTATTACTTAGCTGTTTTGCTTGCAAAGCTCTAAGAAATGGGCTTCTGATTTTAACCAGAATTAGGAGCATGACAGTTTTAGCATACTCCTTCTTGAGTTACCTACTCTTTTGAAATAGTAATAAAGAGATTGTTGATTTTTAACAGTGGGCAGGGGATAAAATTGAGGAAAGTATCCCCTGCCAGTGTAATTTGGCCTGTGAAATATACTGTCGTTTCTCTGTGTTTGTGGTTCTGCAGTGGGCACTTGTGCGTGGATGAAGAGTTGCATGGGGATTAGGTGCGTGCTTGTACTGATAAGGAGGGTGCAGAGCCCCAGCCATGAGACAAAACACTCCTAGGGCAGATTATGTCAGAAAATGTAAGTTTCAGAGCCTCCAACGGCATCAGCCACAGAAACCAAGCTGCTTTGTTTCTCTTAGAGCTGGAAAACAACACCTGCATGTCAACATAGCTGGCAAATGGCAAACCAGTTTGGTGTTTAATTGAGGAGGAACAAAGAGAAAAGGGTGATAAAAGCCACTTCTTAAGAGAAAACTTAGTGAAACAATGAACTCTGGGATTTTCAAGTGTAAACATCTCCCGACTTCACCCAGGCCACAAGAGGAGAGCGACTTTAAAGAAGGCAAAAAATCCTCAGGGAAGGCAGGCACACCAGCTGTTCATTTCACAGATACAAGGAGGGCAGCATCCTCACCACATTGCATTGTGCAGTCAAAGCTCTCCTGAGTCTGTTCATAAAGAGGCAGTACCTTCCCACAGCAAAACACTGGCAGTACTGAACTCTGCGATTAGTTACCTATCTTGACTTATTTATCATAGAATCACAGAATGGTTTGGATTGGAAGGGACATTAAACATCATTCAGTTCCAATCCCCCTGCCATGGGCAGGGACACGTACCCCTAAGACCAGGTTGTTCTAAGCCCTGTTCAACTTGGCCTTGAATACTTCCAGGGAGGGGCCATCCACAGCTTCTCTGGGCAACCCCTTCCAGCATCTCACCACCCTCATAGTGAAGAATTTGTTCCTAATATCTCATCTAAATCTACCCTCTTTCAGTTTGAAATTGTTACTCCTCATCCTATCACCACACTCCCTGATACAAAGTCCTCCTATCTTTTCTGTAGAACCACTTTAAGTAGTGGAAGGCTGCTCTAAGGTCTCCCCAGAACCTTCTCTTCAGGCTGAACAACCCCAACTCTTTCAGCTTGTCTTCATAGGAGAGGTGCTCCAGCACTCTGATCGTCTTCACGGCCTCCTTTGGACCTGCTCAAGTAGGTCCACATCTTTCTTATGCCAGGGGCCCCAGAGCTGAACACAAATCTCATTTATCTCAATTATTTCCCTATCTAGGCTTCTTTATCTCGTATTAATCTTTTTCTGAGGGAGTGGTTCATACTATCCTTATTTTCCTTAATTTTGTGAGAATTTTCCTACCTGTTTTTTTTTTCCTCCACTGCAATTTCAAAGCATATTGAGAGCTGCAAATACAAAAATTGAAAAAAATCATAGAAAAGACCTCACATCTTCAAATAATCCCAGAAGCAAATAATGAAATATGAAATGCAGAAACATAAGCACATATTCCCACCTCTCCCTCCAAATGTGAAAACCCAGTAGAAAAAATGAAATTAAAACCTTTGACATGGGAAATCCGAAACCCTCACCTAGTAATTCTGACATTTCATTTTTTTAGGGAAAAAAAAAAGAAAAAAAAACAACAGCCTGATTTAAGTGTTTAAACACATGAACTGTTGTATGCAATTATTTGGGGTCAGCAATGTTTTCTTCTGAAACTGTTTATGAATCATGACTTTCTTTATGCAGTAATGGACCAGTCCTCTATTTCTGGAAACTAGGGGTGCAGATCAAGCAAACAAAGGAAGCTATTTCAAGGGACTTAACAACTGAACTGGAGAAATTTGATTATAAATGTGTTTCCAGCCATTTTCTGTTAAGGAGAAACAAAAGAGTTTTAGGATAAAAAAACACACAGAAAAATGTCCTAGAAAAATGTATTAGAAAATTATAGTCTTTCTATACCTTTTTAAACAGCTAATAAAAACACATATAATGAGTGCCATCCTGTTCAGTTCTGCTAGAGTGTAAAATGAATACTCAAGAAAGGAGAGAAATCCTCTATACACCTTACTTAAAAACATCAATGCATGGATATTAAATATCGATTTAACATTATAATTAACATTATAATGATCTAAATCAGTATCTATTGACTTCTCTAGGTTTTTAGGATGATTTCCATAGTGCTTCTAAAATGTGTCAGAATCACTTCCGTCCTCATTTGTTTCACTGAGACCTTTCCATGTAAGAAACAATCTAGACAGGTGGTTATTTAAGGTTTTCAGTTGATCTCCACTTGTTTGTTGTTCTTCCTCCCAGTTATGGTAAGGACACTGGAGTTCAACCACCCTACGAGGGAAGCTTTAAGGCTGTGCTAATTCATCTGTCTCAGACTGGCTGCCTGTCAGCATGTTCACTATTGACTAAGTAATGTTTAATGACTTTCCTGCTACCTATGTGCAGGTGTAAAATTATAGTTCTCAGCTTATGTCAAATAAATTAAAGATCAGGTGAGTAGCAAATAGTTACGTAACTGTGTCTTGTAAAGAAAGAAGCTCCAGACATATATATAATGGCCAACTTGAGTTGTCAAAAGATACAAGCTCTCTAAGAAGTTGTTTCTAGTCAAATATGGCTGTCTGGGCTTCCTCAAGTCAGAGGAGAGACTCAAGTGTCATGAAAAGCTGGTTTATCTGTTTGGCTGAGGGTGGGAGGACATGAAGTGCTGATGGACATTGCCTCTCTCCATCAGTACCACTGAGGTGGTTCCAACGTTTTCAGATGATTAAAGGTACGGGAGATCCTTGCTCCTGGTGATACACCAGCTCCTCTCTGTCCACCTTTGCTTTGTTCTCTAGAATGAATAATTTATTCTGAGAGTGCACAAGGACATTTACTGTGCCCAGAAACACATGCAACATGACCTCCTTCCACAAACAAATGATCATAGATAAATTCCAATCACCTCTAGATTCTCTAAATTTCCCCCCATTTTTGCATTTTTTAATTAGATAATAGGCAACTGATTAGGTGCTTTTATTGTACCCTGCTCTCCACATAGCATCCTTTGTCTTGTGTTAGAGATTAAGAACTGTGTGACTGCTACAAAAATAACTGTGATTGCTATTTGTACAGGTATTTCACCGAACGAAAAAAAGCTGTGAAAGTAGTGTAGTAAAAAATAAAGTTAGGATTTTTAAATAATTAAAGCGCAGACTACTTTGCTTGTCTCCCTCGGGCTAGACTGCAATTATGAAAGCAAATCATCACTTTTGTTTTGTGAGGTCTTCAGTTTTGGCCATTAGCTCTGAGTTTGCCACAAAAAGTCAAGAGATAAAGGTAGCACCTTTGAGAAAATATTTTTATAAAGCAAAACCTAGGCAGCAGCCTGTTATCCCTTTCCAATTTGCAACTTGCTTGACCTAATAGGGCAATATATCTATCAGAGTTTAAAAGTATCATCTTTGGGACAGTGCCAAAGGGTCACTCTGGTCACCTATTCTCTTACAACATAGATGATGTAATTTAATTATTTATTTCTCTGTGGTCGTATATTCCACTCTGCATTTGGGGAACCTAATTCCACCGGTTAAACATAAATTCATTTATATTACAGCATTTCTGTAATAAAAAAATGATTAAGGTGCCAGGCAACTCACAAGTTCACAATGCACTGCCCGGGTTCTCAAATGGCTTATCAGACCACTTCACGCAGGCTAAGCACATCCTAACCTAACAGCTATGATCTTATCACCCTCTTACCTGATTAACGAAGAGAGATAGAACAAGCAAAGACAGCAGAATTCTCCTCTCTTAAAGCAGTCTTTCTTTCATTTTTGTTACACAGTGTATTCCTAACCCAACCTGTGTCAGGGATCCAGACTCTTTCTTCACACACTTTTACAGCTACCAACCAGCTACCTAGGGCCAGGGTGGCCAGAACTGTCTCTTTTTGCTCTTAGACATATTGCTATACAGAGCTAATTTCTTCTTTGCTCCTCAGTAACAATTGTTGGCTCTCAAGTTTCTAGAAATACCTGAGCTTCTGTGATCCACCATGTGCTTTAATAAAAGATAAACTGTAGAGATTTAAAAATTAAATAAATTAAATCCAGCTTAATAGCCATGAAATGGTCTATTGATGTGGTGAGCTCTTCCAACTATTTTTTCCCTGAGTATCTTTAATATATATTTTATATACAATGTAGGATCGAACCCAGACAGCCTAGTTGCCTGTCCTTTAGTCTTTAACGTGTCAATAAAAGACATATTTCCAGATGCATCTATATACCCTAGTAATATAAAGGAGAATGTCAATTTACTTGTCTTCATCATGGTCTTGTGGACTTTATGTTGGATGCAAGAATTGTTGTTTGCCTTAACTCCAACATCTGAGTCTCAGTTCATGATATGACTCAAAATCTACTTAATCTATGTTTTTCCTCATAGCTCATCATAATTTGGCTACTACCTGCCAATGAGCTATATGTCTACATAAAGCATGACTTCCAGTGAATTTGTTCTGAATTCTCATTCCCCAATTGATCACTTCATCTTCCTATAAATATATTACAAAAAAAGATTAGCTTCTACCCTGATTTTCAACCAGAAGGATATAAAGTGTTTTTATTTCTTTACATTGATTGACCTGTCTGTCAGCCTGACCTTGGTACCCGGAAAAAATATGGAGAGGTTCGTCCTGAGTGAGCTCACACAGTAAGTGCAGGATAGCCAAGGTATCAGGCCCAGCCAGCATGGGTTCAGGAAAGGCAGGTCCTGCTTGACCAACCTGATCTCATTCTATGACCAGGTGACCCACCTAGTGGATGGGGGAAAGGCTGTGGACATTGTCTACCTGGACTTCAGTAAAGCATTTGACACCATCTCCTACAGCATTCTGTTAGAGAAGCTGGTGGCTCATGGCATAGATAGGTACACTCTTTGCTGGGTTAAAAACTGGCTGTCCTGCCTGGCCCAGAGATCGGTAGTAAACAGAGTTAAATCTAGTTGGTGATCAGTCCCCAGTGGTGCCCCCCAGGGCTCAGTTTTTGAGCCAGTCTTTGTTCAAAATGATCTAGATGAAGGGATTGAGTGTTTCCTCAGCAAGTTTGCAGATGATACCAAATTGGATGAGAGTGTTGATCTGCTTGATGATAGGGAGGCTCTGCAGAGGGATCTGGACAGGTTGAATAGTTGGGCCAAGGCCAACTGTACGACATTTAACAAGGCCAAGTGCTGGGTCCTACATTTCAGTCACAACAACCTGAGGCAATGCTACAGGCTTGGGGAAAAGTGGCTGGAAAGCTACTCAGCAGAAAGGGACCTGAGGGTGCTGGTCAACAACAGCCTGAATATGGGCCAGCAGTGTGCCCAGGTGGCCAAGAAGGCAAATAGAATTCTGACCTGTATCAGAAATAGTGTGGCCAGTAGGAGAAGAGAAGTGATGGTGCCCCTGTGCTTCAGCATTGATGAGACCACCTCGAGTACTGTGTTCAGTTCTGGGCCTCTCACCATAAGAGAGACATTGAAATGCTGGAGCGAGTTCAGAGAAGGGCAACAAAGCTGGTGAAGGGTCTGGAGAACAAGTGCTATGAGGAGCAACTGAGGGAATTGGGTTTGTTTACGCTAGAGAAGAGGAGGCTGACAGGAGACCTTACCACTCTCTACAACTAGCTTACAAGAGGTTGTAGTGAGGTGGGTCTTCTCTCAAGTAAATAACAACAGAACTAGAGGAAATGGTCTGGAGTTGCACCAGGGGAAGTTTAGAATAGATATTAGGAAGAATTTACTGAAAGAGTAGTCGAGCACTGGAATGGGCTGCCTAGGGAGGTGGTGGAGTCACCATCCCTGGAGGTATTCAAAAAACATGAGGATGAGGCACTTCAGGACATGCTCTAGTGGGATGATGAGGTGGTTTTGGGGTTTTGAGAGGGGTGGGAGCTTTTGTGGGTTTTTGGGGGGATTGGCAGTTGGATGCAGTGATCTTAGAGGTCTTTTCCAACTGTGACAATTCTATGATTATATAAAAATGCTAAAGATAAATTGAGGAACATGCTCATCATTTGAGAACAACACTTGACTTTGTCAGGGTAACTGGTCTGTCACGGCCTGGTTTTAAAGTAATTTCAAAAAAATCTAAAAGCCTACACAAAAGATTGTGTTAAATGTTGCTATTTGATCATTTTACGGTGCTCACAAAAGTGGAAAGCTACCTGAGCACACCTTCTTGGCTTAGAAACCTTATTTTGAGAAAATTGTTACTGATGATTAGTTGGTTGGTGAAATAAATAAAGGATGTCTGGAAATCAACCTTTTAGGCAAAAATTTCTTTTTCCAGTGCAACTTAAATAAAAAAGCTATGCCCTAAGTGATAAAAATTTACAGCAGGTGTAAAGCAGTTGTGATTTTAAACTTAAACATTGAGGAAGGAGATACTTCTTTGTTAGCACAATACTTTACCACCAAATCATAAATCAAACAATGTATAACACAATCTTTTTGGCTGCAATTGTATCACAATCCCTGAGTAATTTAATTCATGTAGCAGTTAACACCTTGTATGATATGAGTCCTGTGGTACACATCAGGGTATCCTATTCTGGTAGCTAACCACTATTTAGTTTACAATTACACCACATAACCATTATGAGCCATAATGTCAACTGTCCTCACCTTTCAGCAAATGTTAGGAATTAGAAGTCAAAACAACTCTTTTAACTATCTATCTGATCACTTGTCAGAAACAAATCTATCTCAGCATCTTAGTTTAAACATGTTCTGGTTTTAACACATCCACATATCAGAGGGTTTGTTATTCTGTTAGTACTCTGTTACCTAATGAACAAAAAGAAGCACGCCTTTTTTTTATTTTAACCTGAAGGTAAAATTATTCATGTTCCAACCTCTTATTGCAACTACCGAAACGCCATTTCAGAAATCAGGTCCCTTTTGACTTACATTACTAAAATTACTGGAATCTTAATGGAGAGGAAATAGATCCTACATCTTAATGCATAATAGGGAAAGATGGAAAGATGAGACAATTTATTTTACTTGGTTTTCTCCTCTTGGTAATCATGGTAATAAGAATATCCAGAAATCTACCTCTTAAGGAGCAAGTGATGACAGGTTTATTTAAATACAGGTTCTGGTGTTTATCTCAGGATTTAGGATTTTGGCAGAATTATAGAAAGGTCAAGCAGAAGGCTATCAACCCATCATACCGAGAACTGGGCATCCCTGGACCGTACTCAAGAAATGTTTGTTTAAATTTCTTTCAAGTGCATCAAATAAGAAAGATTTTCATCCATTCCTAGGCCATAGAAAAGATGTCAAGGGCAAGATTTGTTTAAGTATGATTAGGTGGAGTCCGTCTGACTTGAGGGATAGAGAAGAACACAGCAAGCATGCACCAGATTTCATTTCAAAGTCATCTAGTTGATACACGTCCAGACCACACTGTGCATAGGGTAAGTTATCTAATCATGAACTTACTCCCAAAATAGTTTATATTCATACTAGGCTATGGTATGGAAAGCAGCTAGCAACTGACTACTGTAATTTCTGGGCTTGCATATGATCATACATGAGACATGTTCTGCTGAGGCTGATGAGGCACAGCCTATGTGCTAGGTACAGTTAGTACAACTGTCTTTGAAGGCTTATCAGCATCTAACTTTAAAATGTCAGATCAAGGCAGGGGGTGGAAGAGATCTGCAGCACTGCAATTTATTGTTTCAAGTGCCATAAACAAGTGCCATATAAATATGAGCAATTCTGAGACCATAGTTTTGGAAAGAGTAAGGATGTGAGTGCTGCAAGCACAATCCTCACTTTGGGAACACATGGATACTTAATGTTGAATATTAATGAGTACTAATTGATTTGACTTCATTATTTGAGAGACAAACCCACTCATTTTTTGAGCAGCAGAAGTTGGTATGCCAAATAACAAGATTATCATATCACCTTTGAGATCTGTCGCAATCTTGTATCTATCAAACTACTTAACAGGGATTGTAGCCTAACCCTAAAAGGTTCCAAGAGGACTCCTGCTGCAAGCTTACCTATACCACATACCTAACATAATCTTGCTGCCACATACTTTGAACAACTAAGAAAAGAAAAAAAAGTAGTTATAGTAAAATACTTTGATAACTAATTGACACGGACTTAATACAGTGCTGTGCTATTGTATTGGTCCAATGCCAGCCAACATACCAGGAGCCAGGCAATAGGAAGACAGAAGAAGGATATGCACTGCCTCTTCACAATTTAGTATGACCTCAGGACACCGACATTCAGAACTGAGTGCAATGAACAAAAACAAGGCCTTGTAACCCATTTGATCCTCCCAAACACTGTACTAAGGCAAGAAGAAATCAGAAACAACAGAGACGGTGGTGGATGGCTCAGATATGTCTGTTGTGACTCCCAATATCCAAGGAACTCAAATAAAGAGAATAAACAAACAGTGAATAAACAGCAATGAGCAGGAAATGTAGCTCAGGTCAATATAAATTTTTGCACAAATTTTAGAAAAATGAAAGAAGGAAGAGGAATTTTCTCAGGTTATATGCAACTAAGATGAAAGCAAAAACTTAATCTGCAAAACCAGGACAAGGCAAACAGGGAGCACCTGACGTGCAGGTGTAGATAGAACAGCTTGCAGTGTCAATACTCTCTCTGGCTAAACAAGGCTAGAGAGGGCAAGAGAGCTTCTTGCAAACATAAGGTTGTTAATCAAATCTGACTAAGAAAAAAATAATGTGAAAATAATGTAATGTATGTACTAATTAGTCCTACAAGAAGTGAAGAGAGGGGCGTTTTTTGTGGGGGTGTTTTTGCATTTCATCAAATAATAGAGCACGGTCTGCTCTGCCTGTCAGTTTAATACGACCTCAAACCATTTGCAACCAAGCTTAGTTCTGGTTAAAGGAAATCCTTCATTACAGAAAGCACATTCATAACTATTTGGATAAATTCAAGTCATATTTAATCTAGGCAAATAGACTGAAATTCAAACCACTTATAATCCAAAATGTTAGCTTTTAGTATACTTTCCATCAACTCTACAGGATTCACCTGAATTTCCTAGTTAACCACTGTGAATGACAGACCTAACTTGAGTGATAATAAGATAAAACATGCCACAGACAATATCTTCCTTGCTTAAGTGTGAGAAAAAGCTGGGCACAGAAAACCTTACCTGCTGCAGACAGACTCTTTTTTTTCCCAGAAATTCAAGTTAGTATTGTGTCGGTTGTGGTAGACTCATTTTTCCATACAAAACCAGTTAATGTATTGGTAAAACAGGTCCATGGGGGTTGATCTGTCAAAGTGAAATTGGACCAGGAAACATATTTTACAGGAAAAATGACAGTTAATACACAAAGTAAATCATGTTTCATATTCTTTTCTGTCCTCAGCAAGTAGAAAGCCTTATCTGCATAATCAGATTTTTGTTGAAAAGATTTCTGATTATAAATGTGAAGGACTGGAACCATGCAAGTCCCTGAAGCTTTCTGAAAACCAGAGCCCCCCCAGTGAATGTGACAGACAGCACTTCCATCAAAGTGATATCCGAGTGGAAAAACAAAAATTCTCAGTTGCCTGTGAGAATCACATGCTAAAAAGATGCTAAAAAGACACATGGAGATTTTCTTGCAAAAAAAGCCTATGTTGTAACAAAATGTTTAGATTTTATGCAAAATAATTTGAAATAGGAGATCAGCTCCTGCTCTGGTGCTCTGCATTGAAAAGTTAATTTGCGTCATAAAAGGGCTGTATCCTCATTTTCAGTTTTGCACAGAGTTCACTCATACTTTTTTTTAGAAATGTGGCACTCAAAAGTCATAGTAACATACGAGGAAATGGAAGAATGAGACTGTTACAATCTAGGCCACAAACTGTTTGATGTCAAACGGAACCATCATCAAATACCTGATCAGGATATCCTTTCCACACAGCACCTTCCATAATTAGCTATTTGGGAACAAGAAAGGTGGATACAAGTTTCACTGCACAGGAATTGATGTTGGGAGATACATCTATAAAATTGTCTGAATTGGCTCCAGCTGATACAGGAAATTGCAACACAAAAGTCTACTTGGTGTTAGAAAAAGAAAACACTTGCAGTAATTAATAAATAACAATATAAATAAATAACAGGGGATTCTTATTAACTAGAAATTAGTCTTTGACCTTCAATAGGAAGATACTTGCAGAAATTAGTGTTTTACAAAACAGATAAATAATATCGCTTAGTAACCGTTATCTTAGAAGATATGTGTCTTCTTGCTTATGTCCTTACTTCAGATTTCATTTTCACTCTCCGTATAAGAGACAGCATGGGATAAGCTATAATTATGCCTTTTCCAGTCTCTGAATTGAATCCATTATCTAAAGGGAACCCCACTGTGAGAGTGAATTTGACATGGTATATAAATAAGTCAGCTTTTGACATAATATATGGACCTACTAGCCTTAAAACTGAGAGTATTATTTGATTACAATGCTGGCTGTTATAGTAAAATAAGTAAGTACATCCATAAAGCAGAAAAAACCTTGAAATTATTTTCTATGTGATGTTGATTTAGAAACTTATCTCTCTGGTATGTGTATAAAAAAATAACTGTAATATTCTGAACACATGATAGTACTTTGCACACCTTAACACTCTGAAGCTGTAAAACCACTTGGACTAGTGAAAGTTTCTATTATTGCACCATGGAGCCGGTTCAAGTACATGTTATTCAGATATACAAATGAGTTTTTCAATTGGAAAGCTAAGTATTAGAGTAAATTACAAAAAAAAAACCCAAACCAAAACATTAAGTGCCAAGTATGATATGCACAATTTATTGTGGTAACACCAACAGAAAGAGTAGCAGAACTGGCAGATTTTTTTTTTCCCTAGTGAATAAAAGCAATGAGATATATTATTTAATCCTTAAATAATGATATTCCACTTTTAATATAGGTAATATTGATCTACTTATATTTCTGCAATTTGATGCCAGATCAGATTCTACATAAACTATGGTGCAAAACCAGAGCTTCACTGATTCTTTGCTTTTAGGCTAAACCTTATTACTGAAACTCAATGACAGTTTAACTTTGGAAACTCAGTTCTCTGCAAATACAGATTGGGCAGACATGTGCAGGTGCCAGTGAAGCAGGAATGCCTTGGTAGAGTTAGTACGAGGGCCTTTGCAAGTTTGCAAAAATATGAGCTGTTAGGAACAAATCAACATAACATAAAGGTGGATGAGATTTGTGAGACTATGAAGAAATACTTTATCTGATGGGAACAAATAAACAAAACTGAGAGTTTAAGAATTGAGCTAATTCATAACAACTCTGAAGTTATCCCTCCTGTTGGTAATATAGGGACTAATTTGTTGCTACTGAAAACCATTAACTGACAGTGACTTGCATCAGTTATCTGATGAATTGTCAGTCTCTTTTAGTTCCTGAACTAGAAGTCTTTTGCATCAGTTTTTTATCTGTGTGAAGTTACAATCCTACTAGAAAATTTCCCCCTTATTTGGCAGAGATGTAGTCCTGTTCTAGGAAAAAAAAAAAGGAAAAAAAAAAAGAAAGAAAAAAAAAGGAACTTTAATATATATGTCCTCTTAAAGCCATGTTTTCCACCAAAAAGATCCTATTTCATACCTATAACTGTGGTTTACACCAATATGTTGGAGTGACTTCAGATATTTGTGCAGTGACAGCCTTGCCTAGCGTGCGTTGCTTTTTCTTTCACAACAAATGCAGAACCAGGTCCCATGTACAGCCCTTCAACACATCCCAAAAGGAAAAAGTTCATGGCCAGAAACAGTTTTCTTCAAAATAGCATTTAGGAAGAAAAATGTGACTGATTCAGAAATAGAGCTGATATTTTGAGGTATGGAATGGCTTTACAAGGGCATGAGAAAAAAATAAAGTCCAACCATGCAATACAATATTTACAAGAGGAGGAGACACTCATATTTGCAGTGGCAGTGGGACTGGGCCCTGAGATATTTCTATGGTCAAGATGTATCTATATCCTAGATGTATTTTTAATTTCAAGGACAAGATCTCAGTCCTGCAGAAATCTATTTATTTAAGGCTTCTTGGCCATGACAGAAACTCTATTGGTGCTCTAATAATTGGAGGAAAGTAGGATGAGAAAAGGGGATTGCATTTTCTTATTAGGAGTTATAGCAGCAATGGCTCTTATATTACAAGAAAGCAAATTTTGGAGATTACATGCCTGACTTCCTATGAAAGTGGAGCTGACACAATCTCATCTGTGTGATTCCCTGTCTCTATATCTTTTCAACACTGGCCAGCTTCAGTGACAAAAATCTCAAAGTTACTAAATCCCATTAAATTCATGCAAATTGACAATGTGGTGGAGGGAACAGACTTGAATTAGATAATGGACTGTGGGAAGGCCTGTCGGGTGAGCTCAGGTACATTACCAGACATTGGAGAATCCACAGGGCAAGCAGTCACGCAAATGAAGATGACTGTTTAGTTTTCTGCTGTAAACCAGAACTGAAACTCTAAGAAAGAGGCAGCCACTGATTCCTTAAGTACCTGTCCTGTTGTGACACAAAAGTACTGACACTTTTGACCCTAGATTGACAAAAAAATTAACATGATGTTCTCATACGTTTTATGCAGTCTACACCTTTGTAAGACAAACACATACTGAGATTTGGCACTTAGCCATGTTGAGTCTAGTCTTTTTAATATTATTTATAATAATCTGCAAAATTAAAGAATCCAAGACATGCTATGGATAAGGATTAGAAAAGGGAACAAAAAGTGTCTGAAAAGAAAATAATCTGAAATTGTTGTATTCAAGAGAAGGGAACATTACAAAAGGGTTCTGCTCAGAAGAGAGCTTTGAATGAGAAGATTTGCCAGAATACACACAAAAAAGCTAGCAGAGCACTTGCCTTCTGCTCTGCACTGAGACTACAAGGAATTTGAAGAACAAAATTACTGAAGCTCTGGAGAAAATCTTACACTAGTTGAAATTGTTGGCACAATTTCTTCTGTCACCGTTAAGAAGATGTATTAGATAAGTTACGAAAATATTTTGGATTTCAGCAAATGCAATGTCTCTTTTTCTTATTCAATTGATTGAAAACACTAGCAGAGGCTCCATTGTAAGGTTTAAAAGTGATTAAAAAACTCTGATAGTCAGCAGAAAATATGAACGATTGCAAATTTAAACAAATGAATACAAGTAAAAATGTGTCTGTTTCACATATTTCAAAATGAAGAATACTTTATCACTTCACAAATATTCATTAGCTATGCGTGTGCATGTACATAAAAATGTAGCCGTGGATAAAAGTCTCTGTGTGCAACCTCTTTTTCTGGTTAAAAATAAATGGTTTCTGGATTTTCAGAAATAAAGGATGAAAATATGTTAGTACAGGCTGGAGTGGTATATTCACATATGCATATATACCAATATTTATATAGAGAGAGAGCTCTTCAAGCACGACACATGTGAAAACATGAATGTATATGAGATATATGTACACTTGAACCCCAAAACTCAAGTATTTATAAATCAGATATTATTACACTAATATGGCAATTTTTTTCGTGAAGGAGAAGCATTCTAGTGGTCCAAATATAAGCCAAGCTGTAAACTAGCAGAAGAAAGATCAAACAGCTTTAAACTCTTCTGAAGCGCTGGTTAAATATTTGTTGGGTTTTTTGACACCTGTCTGCAGGGCTAGGAGTTACCACGTACCTCAGGCACACAATCTCCCGCTGCCCTGGTTTTATTTCTGAGAGTGCTGCTGGCAGTGCTACCTGCAAGAGATGTGGAATGCGTGATGTCCACAAAAAGGTGATGAGACCATTAAAACTCTGGAAGCAACTGCTCTTGGGTCAGCTGTCATCTGCATCTCTACCAGTTTGTTAATTCTCATTGCAGATCTATGTTTATCAGATTTATTAGACGCATTTTGGCTCTCATTTGAAGTTTTTCTTAACTACATGCAGAGACTGGCACAAATCATCCTACCCCAAGAGCTCTACTATTAACAGGCTGGTCTTAGCCTACGACAAAACAAAACAAAACAAAATCGAAAACAGAGGAAAAAGAAAAAAAAAAGACAAAAAGTCCTATGGACTAAAATATTACTTTTGCTCCAGTTGTTTAAATGGAGCAGAAAATAGTTAAGATAGAGGGGCTATCACCGCAACTGCACCATAGTGGAACCATGTAAAAACCTCAGCCTGATTCCCAGGGGCTAATGGGTGAAAGAGAAAAAACTAAAGTACAGATCAGTCAATGTGCTCTATAGCAACAAGAATAAGAGCTAATGTATAATTCAAGCAGTGTGTTAATTAGTGAAACATAGATTACAAGCCCTGGGAAATGACAGAAGAAATAGTTTCTCTTTGAATATAAAAATATTGAAAACTTGTGCCTGAGGATTATTTAACAACAGATTTCCTCCTATCAGATAATTAATAATTTGTCAGTTTTAAGTATAGGAAAATTGGAAAAATTTTAAGCATGAACATTTTACTCAAGTGTGTTACTCTAAAGACCCCCATATTCCTTTAAAATAAAATACTTTTTCACCATAGAACAAAAACACCATTGGGAGGAAAGGGAAAGGTTCACTTTGGAAGAGGAGGGTCAATCTCCAGAAGGATTTAAAACTCAGATCAACCACATTGGGTCCAAACAATCGGAAGAAATATTTTTGTATTTCCCATTAACAGATTTCAGCTTGATTTTTAGTTTCCTGCTATCTGAGTTTGTCAGCAATTCTGACCGGCTCCCAAATGTTAAGCACAGTGTTAAAGACCTTTAACACGACCTCTGGTTTCTACAGGCATTTCCTTGTGTCTTGAGGCCATGCCAAGAACAGTTTTCCTACAAAGACGATCCTCTGGCAGTGCTCCCTCTGCTCCAGGAGTGAAAGCTACTCCCATCCTCATTGCCAGCATGTATTTTATCTTTGATGCCAAACACACATGTCCACATCCATATTGCCGGTTCATGATAAGATGACACCAGTCTCTTTCAGTTCCTAGGAAGTGTCCCTTAGGGACACTTTCACAGCAGTTTTAAAGCATGGCCATGGCCCAGAGAAGATGCTGGCCTCCATCACAGCAGTACAGAGCACCATGAACACTGCCTGACAGCCCGTCTCAGCCTTGGGCTCTACGCACCAAAAAAATACCCTCGCTTCGAAGCCTTGTGCTGGGACACAGCACTGCGAAAGCAGGCAATGGCAGAAGCAGCAGAAACTATGATGCAGAATGCAGAAAACACAATTGATCATGTCCAAAGCATGTCTTGGATGAGCTGACAACTGTCAAGACCTAGACAGACAAACCAATGCCTAAATGCCCCTCTCGGCTGGACTTGCCTCGCTTGGTAAATTGGAGAGTGTGTTATTGATTAAAGAATGCAGAGTAGGTCTTCAGGATTTTATAGGAAGTAAAATTAATCTTTAGGAAATGCAACTGGGATACAGAGCAATGCTCAGTGGGGCTTTGAAAACAGCCTCAGATCGTAAGAGAGCAATTTCACCACCAAGCCATGCAGATGGGTTGATGACTAAAGAGCAAGAAGAGTACAGACTAACTTTGTGTCAAAATAACTTCCTGCTGAAGCGAACAAAAAACAACAAAAAAAGAAAGTTTCACTAACAAGGGACTGTAAAGAAGGATATGATTTAAAAAATCATGGGGGTAGAGTTTGTTCCTTTGTAAAAATAAATGCCTAAAGAAGAATTCTGCAGCACAGAAAGCATGATTTTCACTCAGGTTCACTCTATATTTTACATAGGAATCTCAGAATCCTAAATCATGCCTACCCCCTCTCTTCCTGACAATGCATCCTAAAAGGATTTATGGGAAACTCCTGCCTGTCCATGCCTGGCATCTTTCCTGCCCTTTCCCCGTCGTGAATCCCCAACCCCAGTGACGAGGTATCCTGCTACATTGGAGCTGGTCTAGTATTGTATTTCGTTCCTAAGTACAGGGACCAAACAGCACAGGGGAAAACCTAAAAATGAATGTAAAGGGCTGACACGTTCCCCTTTAACTAACCAAATATTCATACCATGTTGTTGCTCTTCAATCTCCTCTTACACTTCCTCCCCATCTCCCTCTGCTGTAATCCTTCTGCAAAGAGCCCCATATGCCTTGGAATAAAGCAGTAATAAATTAAGGAATGAATAACACTACCTAAAGAAGAGAAGGTTTCCAGCAATGGCTATCTATTATTTATTTGTTGCTATCAAATTAATAAGTGCTGTTTGTCTTTCAGGATATTACTTTATAATTGTTTGCTATATGTCTTTTATAAAAAAAAATTAAGACATCCATTACAATAACAGCCCTTAGCACTGCACTTTACATTTTCAAAACTCTTTACAAGCATTATATCGTATTAATTATGTGGGGTACATTAAGCTCATTGCAACCAACATATAAGATTATTGTTTTCTGATACCAAGAATGCATATAGAATAGGTATAATACAAAGACTATCACAGTATATCCTTTATTTTCATTATATATTCAGAGCAAAGTGTCTCTAGAATCAATCTTAAGCAGTCTTTTTGACTTTTTTTTGGTCTGTGGAAGAATAATTTGTGTGAGATGTCTGTGCTCAGAGATCTCTACTCTTTAAAAAGTGCAGATCCACAACACAGTCTGGGTTCACCGCTGCGTCCTTGAGTTCCCCACCTCTCTTCCAGCCCCCCACCTCTGTTCACCTCCTGTGTTCCATTACGGTGTTTACTCGGAAGAGAGGTCACAAAACCCCAAGTGGAGCTGCTGCCTCTGCATGTAGCAGGTACCCAGTTCTTACACAGAGCGCTTTGATCTATGAAGCTATTAAATTATATTTTCCTGTGCTTATGTATGCAAAACATTGGGTACAATTTAGCTCAAAGAATACATTAACACTAATTAGCCTTCATAGTGTAAGCGAAGACATTCTGTCACCAGTTTGTGTTTAACCATTGCTGTCCCATTGTCGTTTTTGCTGACTCTTCCTTCACTAGCATTTTTGAAAATCAACGGCAACAATACATCCAGCCTAGAAGCCCCAAAGAAGACCTAAAATCCAATACGTTTTTGTGTGAAATTTTCCACTGGAATATGGGACTTGGATCATTCAAGAAGAATCAAATTCCTTCCTTTGATTTGCTTGGAATGGATGGGGATTTATCCATTCAACTCCCTCGGATTCACGGCTGAGTGAATGCACGTAAAACTAGTAATTCTGTCGTCAGCTACCATCCTGATTAGCTTTTAAGTAAAATAATATTGAACAACCCTATGATCAGACTTTATATTGGCTTCAAACTTGGAAATACTGAGAAAAGCCTCGAGCCAATCTGATGCTTATTACTTTACTACATCTTATGTCCCTTTCTGCCTACAGAGTGTCACCCAAGATCAGACATATTATTATTTACTATTATCCGTATAGCGGTAGCATTGAGAGGTCAAGCAATTTCATCTTGTTTTGTGCAGGCTGGCAGGCTTGCCACACTAGCCGTGCCAGTAGCAGCAGCAGCCACTACGTGTTTGGTCATACTCAGCCCTGGTTGTAGTTTTGCTCCACTCTGAAACCTCTCTGTGAGGTGCTTGGGACTGTTTCCAGGCTGCACCTTGCTGCTTTCTCAGCCCTTACCAAGGCTACCATTACCACTTTCTCATTTGCACTGATATCCAATGTTTTAATTGCGATATTTGCTGTTACTTTTTGTATCTCATGCAATGGAGTGAATGACCACAGCTTTGGGTTTGAGAGGTGTTGGGAGCAACCAGTGCTTTAGAGGATTGGCAATGATAGCACCCAAACTACAAACCAGGTTATTTTACTGCCAGTCTTCTGCAGTAACCATGAGACACTATACCTGTGATATCCTGTATTTATATGCAAGTGTTATGTTACCCATCCAAGAACCTCTTTTGCTTACGTGCACACATTTTGCTTGAGCAATTGATGAATAGCAGCATTTTGTGGGTGAAATATAAGCAATAATGTTGAAAGTAGAGGCATAAATACCTATGAGAGCATTAATTTGCAAAATTTATCGAGTAAGGTTTTTATTTCTTGCAACTGATGTAATGTTAGAGGATTTAATCTGATTTTTGGTGGGTTATTATGGATGCATGCTACTATTGCTGAGTGGATTCAAAAAGAATTTATTTTTACTTAAATTGCAAGATCTTGATGATGAACTCCCGCTGCCTAAAGCAAAGCAATACATCTTTAAAATACGTATAAAATCTAAACATATAAACTTTACCTGAGGCTTCCTGAAATTTGCATGTATCTAGCTGATTATTAGCACTATTCAGAGGAGAAATATCATTCGATTGTTTCAGTTACATTCAGAAGCAAATAAATCAGTCTCAGGGTTTTCAGCTACTGAGCAGCAATGCCTTTCAGAGACTATTCTGGCTAAAATATACCTCAGAAATGAACAATGTTCAATATTACAAGGAAACTATTTGATTAACAGAAGAGGAACTTATGAGAATGCTTTGACAGCTCTTTTAATTTCAGACATAGCCTTGTTCTCCTGACACACATAAAGCATGTACAGCACCTGTCTTGCTCCTCCTGACACAAAGTTTTGGTCACTGGGACTGTGACTATAATTTTAGTTATTACAGTGCTGAGTTTATGAAGAGTCTGTGGTCTGTATGGCTGGTATCAGGGCATTTCCCTCCTCTGACTTGCATCTAGTAATCTAATTTTTCTCCTGAGGTGTTCATGCTGTGCTTTTGTTTTCAGAAAAGCTAATGAAATTAAGTGCCCACTTAGAAATGCTTCAGTGTCTTCCAGAATAAGATTAAATGAATGAAAAAATATTTTTAACATATAAAATAGCACAGCTGGGAGGGATAAATGAAGAGAAGGGGCATATTCGTACATGACTGTTGACTTCCTATAGAAGTAAACACAGTTGGGCTCCAGGTTGGTTACCATCTTAGCTACAGATAGCAGTTTTAAATACTATGATTATTTCCAAGGTTAAGAACAGAGTTATAATACAGACATTCAAATACCTCATAAGGTTTGAGGGATAATTTCTGGCCTTATAATAATTCTACCATGGGATATAGTGTGGGGAAAAAAAAACAACAACACAACAAAACAACAACAACAACAAAACCCACAAACAAAAAACCAACCAAACAAACAAACAAAAACCACAAAGAAAAAGGAAGCATCATTTATGCCTCTTGAGACCTTACTGACTTCTGGCAACACGCAAGCTTACTCTTCTGCAGTCACTATGTGCCCATCCGTATCTTCGCAGCCCATGAATGGTTAAGAAATAGAGGAAAATAAGACTGCCATAAGGGAGTGTTAGAATTAGTTTGAAATGTGTGTATCACTAGCACAGTGAATTTTCTGTACCAGAACTTGGTATTGCTTGTTTTGGTTTTAGACATCTGTCATTTCATGGAGCACAAAAGTGTAATTTCAGATATATATCAACATAAAGAATTGCCAGGAATATTAGTAAATTAAAATAAAAAAAAAAAAATATGTATTTATTCTGATATCAACTAATAACATAGTGCACATTGATAAATAGGAAGCCAGGAGGTATAATATCACAACTTACATGATAGAAAATTTGTTTTAGGGAAAAGTGTGATGCCTTTGCTTTAATTCAAGTGATAACTTTGAATTTTTATATAGCTGTTTATAAGGCAGATTCTCTGGTATTTGTACAAAGAATACATCAAAAGAGTCAAGCAAGCTCATTGGGTACCAGCCTTCATGGGGCCATTGCTGTAGCCTACCAGCACTCCACTGGTAGAATTTAGATCTATCATAGGCATCTAACATTGCTGCCTTTGTGAAGTGATTTGACATGAAAAATGGTGCGCTAATTTATTTACTTGCCATGGTTGATGGAATGAGACAACTAGCCTTTTTTGGGTTTTTTTTTTCCTTTTTTTTTTTTTTTCAGATAGACTGACAGATAACTAGAAAGTCGTAGAACTGAAGATTTTGGTCATTATTGAGTTGGGCTTAGGGGGAATAAATGACCCTGGGGGAAAGGCTCCAGTATATGTCTCACATTGAAAGCTTGTGAATTTTTAGAAATAATCACGATACTTTTCTATTTACTAGGGAGGGGAAATAATAATCATACTCACATATTTGACTTCTTTTCTGGGAATTCATTATTGATGCTTAATAATAATTTGTTTGTCAATCAATTTAGACTGATTTAAAACCGTTACTTCGGCTTAAGGACAATAGAAATACCAAACTAAATCCTTCTATCATACGTAACATTATTTGCTGAGGACTTTGCATTCATTACACTACAGTGTGTCCAAAACTTAGGAGGTTGACTAAAGAGCACTCTTTGATGGTTTTTTGCTTCCAAATGTCAAGTCTTCCACAGTTCACGTGATTATAGCCATGAATATGTATTTACCTTTTACTGATGGTCAGGACTACCTACCAAGAAATCCAGCGTCTTACTAATATGCATGCACATATCCGTGTAAATTATGAGAAAGCAGCAAGCAGTCATATCATGAAAAGCTGGTGGAATAGTATATCTATGAAAAATCATATTCTAAGCAGTGATGGGTTTGTCGTTCTTGCAGAGAGTGAAAAACTGGCACCAGCTGAACCCCTTTAATTAATTATGAAGGACAACTTGGAGCAGAGACTATAAACCAAATCACAAATTCATTTTCCGTAGCTCTTCTGCTTAACAGTAAGAAATAGCTGCCAAACAGCATAATTTCATGGATTTCAATATTGGGAATCTGGCTCAAGAAAACTATTTTCCAGGCTGAGCAAAGGGAATAAAATCATTTTTGACTGACTGGTCCTTACAGGGATCTGGGTTCCTTACAGGGTTCTCTTTTTCTTGCCACTTACATGAATCACTGGTGCTCCATGGAGCTGCACATGCATAAAATTATATGAGAAGTGAATCATCCCAAGCATGCAGATATTAGCCTACCATCCTCAAACTGCTAAACCATCTTTCTCACTCATCCCTTGAGTCTTCTCAACAGTGATGTATTCACTTTTGCTCTATTTTATTGATTAACAACAAATCATTAGGAAGCAAAATCCTTTTTTTATAGCATCTTTCATTTGAAGACCTCTCAAACAGCCTAGTACCTAAGAGAGGATATTGCAGAATGCAATGGAAAAGTCTCATCAGAGACACTAAGATAGATCCTGTCCTCCAATTGCCACCTGTCTCACTCACCACAGAACTGGCCCTTCATACACTTTGGGTGATTTTTTTAAAATAACAGTAGGGTTTTCCAAGTTATAAAACAACTGAAAACCAGGAAATGGAAAAATCTATGATTCAAATTGATCAGGCTGACAAAATACAGGACATTGTACTCATGACACAGCTTACATATGGCTAAGCATTGCGTTACCCTCTCTATGTTGGCTAGCCTGGGATATAATAGACTTGAACGTAGTCAGCACGAACCTGAGCTGGAGAGTATAACCCAGAAATCTAATATGACCTAAATGATTGCCTTTGACGGACAAACCTATCCCATCAAATGGCTGGAGCAGGCATCTTTCTCTTACTGCTCTGACTTATACTTCAGCAGAGTTTTGAGCTTCCAAGCCTCAAAGGTGCAACATGGGAAGAGCTTGTCTTGTCCTCTGATATGAAATACAGTCACAAAACAATAGGAAAAAAAAATAAAGAATTGCTGTTGGATAGATACACATAAATTGTATGACAAAGCATAACTATGAATATCCTGAGTTCTTTTTTTGAAACCTCAGGAGAAACTATAAAGGAGAACCTAAAGAGGCAGGAACAAGGGAGTTGTAGTTTATAAGGGGTCTGAAGCATGGCTGCATAACACAGCATATTTATAGGCTTGCTTTAAGGTAAGAGTATAGAAAACCACAAAGCTCCGCCTTCTACAAGAAGATAAGCACATCCAGTGAAGAGTTATTTGCCTCTCCACCTATCATTCTTATGCTTTACCATCCTTGACTGCAGTCAAAGCACACCAAAAGCAAAGGATCTGATGCTAATGTCAGTGAAGGGCTCTCCTCATATATTACAAAGTGCAAGTTTAGTACTCCACAGAATCAGAGTCAACTTACTTAAATGCTGTCTCAATTAAAAAGCCTGTGAAAATTGCACTTGTCATTAGCATAGCTGTTTTGGGAAGAAAAACCTTTTTTTCGAACCTTTTGTGTATCTTCAGTATCTCTGGCCAAAGCAAATCTGTGATTATTTACCTTTGGAATTACCAGACTCTGAACTGATAGGAAACTCCCCTTTTTTTTTTTTTTCTCTTTTATTTTTCCCCCCCCAGCACTTCAAATATGAATAAATCGCAGAAAGAGGCAGGAACAGCTGCTATGTCTTCACTCTTGGTTGGTGACAGAAACTGCATTTCATTATAGGGTTGAGATGAAAAACTGATCTCCTCAGAGTTCCTAGGCTGGCTTGTGTAGATGCATACCCAGGAGCTGATATGTTATCAGAATTATTCCATCTCGGTGCTGATGTCATGCCATTTTACATTACCACTCTCTGAATAATTAGCTAAGGTTATCACACAGTTCATAGATTTCCTCTGATTCTGATGAAACTGGAACACTGCTGGAAAAGGCAATGTTACCTCTCAGGGACAAAAAAAAAAGGAGCAATCATTGACCTTTGAGATGCTAAAATTATCCCCCAAAATCTCTTTTTTTTTCTGAATTGCAATGAGCTTGCTTTCCTTAGTCTGGTTTCAGTTTTCCTCAACTCAGAATCTCTTACTGTATAGGAAAAAAATAAAATAAGAAAGGAAGTCTCCTAAAGCGATAGACCTGCTTTGGGAATATTTCATCTGACACACATAAATCGATGGGCTGCAGTAGCTGTGCTACATTCCCTGGGAAAAAGACAGCTCCGTGTGAGATATGTCTTGTGCTTTGGGTTGTTTTTTTCCCCTTCTTGCTGTCTGCTCCACAGCCAGCTCTGTAGGCTTCAGGCAGGAGGCCTCTGATGAGATTTGTCTTCTACTATCATCACTTCTGCTGTTTTGTGGGGATGAGATTGTTCTTTTTTACTGGATCATTTCTCTTTGTGATGGAGATTCTGATTTTCATTTATACTTAGGCCACTTTGGAGTGCTCAGGTAGTGTAATGGGGCTTTAAAATCAGCTCAGATCACATTTGTGCTCACTTGAAGGCTCTTCTGCTCTGACAGAATGGTATTAGATGGTTGTAAAGTACATGGGCATCAGATTCGTAATGTTTTGTTTAACTAACAGCTCTATGCCTCTTTTGAAAATGACAACAACTTTAAGACATCTCAGGTAAGGATACCAGCGTAGCTCTGCCTCAAGTATAGCCAGTACTTGCAAGTGGATCATTCCATACAGGTGCAACAGCAGCCAAGAGTATATCTGTGAAAAGACCTAACACAAAATAATGCCTTGAACGGCACTTTGAATGTGTATTATAAGGATAGAAAATCTGATCTGGGTATTTGTCAGTAACTTCAGAGAATAATGTTAGGTCATTAATTATGTGAATATAGTAATCAAAGTCGGGAAATTCATGATATAGCTGAGATCAGACTCTACAATTTTGAGGTCACATTCAAGCTGTTGGCTGCACACAAAAAAATGCACATGCATATAATCTGAGTGAAAAACCCCAACTGATTATATCAACAAAGGGCATAAGTATCAATGAAAAGCAGGGATTATACCGGCCAAGGCAGTGATGTGCCTTTGGGAGAGGCTGGTTGTAGCAGGAAGTGTAAAGCTACAGAATAAAGCTTGAATTTGGAAATCTTGGTTTGGCACTTCAAGTTTTCTGATCCCACAGTGAGGTCCCTGTGGGTACAAAACCCTTTCTAGACTGTAGTTCACTGCCCCTGACCTAAGTAATTAAAAAAAAAATAGGAGGGGGGCGGGGGGGCAAAGGGGAAGAGTTAGATCATTAAAATACCTAATTGTATGTGCATATCTGAAGGTGTCTTATGTGAGTTGAGTGCCCAAGATCCCATTATAGACAATGGAGAACTCAGACTCAGCTTCACTTTACACGTTTCCTTTCCTATAGGCCCTTTTTTTATCTACCAGCACTGAACAGTGTCTCAGGTATCCTCTGACATGTAAAATGTCATGGATAGCTCTCTGTGGGAAACTGAATCAAGCTCAAGATGCCACAGTTTATGGTTTTAATCTAATTTACCAATACTTATGTAAACCAAAAATCACTTCACTGAAACAGAGGAACTAGACTGTGTGAACTCAGGACAAGAAACAGCATGGTCCTTCTCACAGCAGGAAAAGTGCTATTACGTATCAGAAAAACCACACATACACACAGGCTCAGACACACACACTTACAACTCCTTATAACTCTTCTGCCTAGCAAAGCTTCAAGTGGAGCTTGCATCTTTGTAAAGGGGAGAAGTCATTAGCCTCAAGACACAATTCTCTAAGAAAACAAGATTTTGTAGTTTCTGTACTTGCAGAACTATTTATTTATCATAAGGTATGTACAAATTTCATTGCCTTTAAAACCAAGTGCAACTTTCTCATCTGGCTCTGTATCACAGGATATGCTGTTGGCTATTCACGACCCCTGGTTCCCAGCAGAAGCAGCAGTCCCTGGACATGAGAAGACATCACCAGCTGACCTTGAACATTATCTATGTACTCGATGTACGTCACTGCAGGTATGTCCTAAACAAAGAGCTGGCTTATAAACATTAAAAAGATTCTATGATAAATGTTAACTATTAACTGAGCTGCTCCACGCCAGCGTTTCGTATCAGGGATAAGCCGTGCGTGAGGCGTTTGTCCTTTTATTAATATGGGTATATTAATATTATACAAGTGACATTCAGGAAAATGAACAGCCCATTATTCCATAGGGCTCTCATTAAAGATAACCTCTCCTGAGGTTTCTTGATGGCAAAGTTCCTAAGTGGATTAGTAGGAAGCATGGAGAGAATGAATGAACTTTGCGGTGACTGTTCTTAATAATGACTGCAGGTAATTAAAAAGATTAGAGGTATCTGGAGAATTCCGGGTCTAATACTGGTCTAACAGTATTTTAAAAACATCTAACGATGGAGGGAATTGAGCTTTAAAAATCATTTAGCTGGTCCTTGCCTTAACAAGTATCTTTTATGTGATGCAGGAATTAGAAGTTAAATATTAGCTCAATAAGTCTTTAAAGACTTCCTATTTGCCGTGTTGGCCATTATTAAACAGTAATGTTTATGTAAATTGTGGTGCAGAAGGCTTTTCAGTATCACAAAATGTTACCCTGCAAACTCATTAGCTTTCTGCTGCTGTGTTCACAAAAAAAAAAGTACAAGACAAAATATGTGCTGAAGGCAGTGCTACAAGCCGAGTACAAATCCAGACATGAGCATGACATGGTCAGGTTGAGGCAGAAGTCACTGCTTGCTGCTTTCCCCTGGGAACTCAGTGAAGAATGAGGACAGAGACAGCATTTCTGGGGAAAGGACTATCTGTCCAAATAGCGAAGGCTTTTATTTTTATCCTGGCTCTTAGCAGACCTGCATTCTCTATGTGTAAATGTTTAAACTGAAGATCTCAACTGGACAGATGAGGATCTGGTTTTCTAGGGTGGTATTTACTTCATTTAACTGTTGTGTACCTGTATCTTAGGAGTGTAATGAAGCAGCCGTCTCTGAGGAAGTGCCTAAGTTTCCTAGACACTCAAAAGAGAAAGATGTATGGCTTTAAGGCTATCATAAAACGTCATGTGCATCTAATTCATGTGCTCAAACTTCGATGAATAAGAACTCCCTCTGGAGGTTTGAGCAGTCACCTACCACTTTTCATTGACAACAAAGTGAATTTAAGCATTTCAGAAAGACTCATTTTCAGAGCCTTAAAATATGGCTCTGCTTAATGTATAACTTGGGTGAGCTGCTCCAACCATACGCTTCAATAAATAAATTACAGTGTCTTGGTGAGGACAAAAAGAGCCAGGTACAGATTCCATAAACAACAATACAAGGAGAAATTTGGATAAAATGTTTCTTTGTTGACTGATTTAATAACAACAGAAAAAGTTCTGCATTTCACATTTTAGAAGCCCACAGAAGGATGGGATTATATCGGATTCTTCAGTTAAAGTTTCCCAAGCTGTGGTATACCTGAAAGGAATACTAAAGCAGAAAAGACTTAGTGAAGCCAAGCTGACAGCACGGATATAGCAGTTCTGTTGGCAAACATTCCAGCAGAGTGGGGGAATCAAGAAGCTTCTTGCTTACTCTACCACCTAACTACTCTGAGCAGGTACAGGGAATCATATAAAGAAACACCAAAATAGTAATAATAATAATAATAATAATAATATGGAATTTCTAATACTTTTCTGTATTATAAGGCAGAATAACCCACTAAATCCACTAAAGCTACACCATCTCATAGACAGCCTAGTAGCAGCAGGAATGAAACTATGCTCTGGAGGTCCAGGCAGACTAAACATCAGTCAAGCCATCTCTCCTCAACAAGCCCTTTCCAGGCCAGAATCTCAGAAGCAGTCATACTCATTCAGAGCACTCTCCAGTCTTTCAACCTGCCATTCTGACTCCAAGATAAAGTCAGTACTTAGCTGGCTGTAGCTGCATAAAAAAAAAAATAGAGTAAAATAAAATAAAATATTAAAAAGACTTTGTAAGAATTTTTTTATGTTCTCACCATCTGAGGACTGCTCATGCATTTTTCTGATTTGCTGTTCATCTTTTTTTAAAAAACTTTAAAAATATCTTTTCTATCTCTTTGTTTCCCTTTCTCTGTTTAATGCAGCTGTGGAACTTGTTATTTTTGCAAATATTTTGAGATGCATTTTGCTTGAAAGAGACTGCCCTGAGATATGGCCAGCTCATACTGTGCTGTTTGCACAGAAAGTGAGAAGGAGGAAGAGCAATAAAAGAACAAGTTAATTACTTTGGAGCTGCAGCACTTCCCACTACCATGGCCTCTGCAGGAGGTCCTGACGCAGCCACCAGAGTTGACTGCAAGGCATGATCTCGCTGACAACTCCTCTGGTGCTGCTTTAACCGATGTCACTGAGCAGCTCATGGCAAATGAAGAAGTCACAAAGAGCGGCAGGACATCAGTGATGTAATCCAAGCTAAAAAAAAAAATCAGAAAATATCTGAGAAGCACAAAAGCCTTTCTGGGCCATTCTCCTCTGCTGAACAAACGTGTACTCTCTTCTAGGAGCACTGTTCACACCCCTTCAAAGGTGCTTTATTCAGGAAAAGAGTAAAAAAATCAGAGCACAGCTGCAAAATTGAATTCCCACTCATTGCCTAAGCACTGATATTTTTTGTAGCAATGCAAACTCGGATGATACGATCTAGCCTACATTACATAGGTAGAGATTGTGAGACATACTGGATAGATCTAGATCTGACTTCTGAGTTTCTCTCAGAGCCGAGGACTACTAGTGATGGTGACTGATGCTGTGGGGTAACCACATTCATCGGTAGGAAGCTCTTAGGAATTTCCTTGTTCCTCAGTGGATTAGGCTTTGAATTAAAAGCCACTAAGATGAAAAAAGTCCAAGAGATCACAATTCATTTTCTTTAGAAAGCACTGATTTTTTTTTTTTTTTTCTGAGCAATGCTAGCAACTGCATGCCTGGCTTAGCATCCACTTCAGTTCTGTTGCATTCACCTTCCTTTCTCTTCTTCCTCTTGACCTCAGCGGAAAATTCTTGTTGTCTGTCTAGTTTGCAATTCCACTGATTGAGTAATTGAGATGTAAGAGACATTTCTTGGCTTTTTTCTTTTTTCAAGATTCAGACATTTTGTTTTACCACTTTTGCTTCTCCCTTCTCCGTAGAGTTTTGTACCTGGGTCCTTATGTTTATGACAAAATCAATGCTGAGAACTTTAATACACCATCTATCTCTGTCTATATCCAGTGGCACCCCAGACATGCGACTTGTACCAAAGAGCCCTCTCATCTGAGTATACAAATTAGAAAAGATATAGCAAGTTCTCAATATTTTTGAAATGGTTTCAGCAGGATTTTCACCTCTAATCTAATCATCGCCAGTAGTGCAGTAGATGTCTACAATTTTTCTTTCCTTACACTCTCAACAGCCTTTGTGGGTAGTTGCCACAATGGCTCCTGTAACCAGCAAGGCCACTGTCAAATGTGCCATTTTCTGCAGTGGCTACAAGTTGAACTGAGTCTGAGGTCTGTTTTCAGGTTAGAGATATCACAGCATCAAGTGATACTCTGTTCTTACTGAGTTCATTTACCATACACATGACTTTCCACTCTGAGAAGCCAAACCTAAACAAAAAACATACCCAAACCACAAAAACATTGCCATCCTTTTTCACAGATGAAATACAGAAAGGGCATTTTTGCCGCTTGAAAGTCAACCCCATCCCTTTTGTATGCCACAGCATTCATGGGTTATTATCAAGGAGAAAAATGGTTCATTCCTTGGGAATTATTTTCCCCTTAAGATTTTTTCTTTTTTTTTTTTTTTTTTACTTATTCATGCGCTTTTTTCCCTCCAAAACCGACTGAGATTCATGACAGCCTAAGTTACTCTTCTGAAACTGCATAGACTATATCAAAGAAAGCACATCTCACAGAAGTGCCTCTGCAGCACATTACGAACTGTGTAACTCCCAAAGAGCAATTTAAAATGAAGAACAACCTTTTCCAACATCCTTTTCAGAGCTGCACATGGACATTAGCCAGACACAAGACTGAGCTGCAGAGGGTGCATTAAACTCCCCATCTGCTCTTCGCAGTGCTCATCACTGATTTATAACCCACAGTAAAGTCATCTGGCCAAAAAAATCATAGTGGATGAGACAAGTGCACGAGAAGGCAGCTGAGCCTTGCCTTCCACAGTGTCCATGGAAGGAAATGTGTACCAGCTAGCCTGCATTTTCCCAATATTTGATTCCAGGGTGTCATGTCTGTAGGTAAGACAGTCTTCAAACAAACTAGTGAAGCTAGATTTTGTTCTCATTTATGTTGCTTCATAGGTATTATCTCAGCTGGTCTTGGCACGAGTATTAATTTGCTCCCATGTAAATGATGTCAAAGTATCCTCGAGGCCCCCAGCAGCCATCCCGAAAACTTGGAAGAGTTTTATGGAAGACCCCTGAATGTTTCCACTTCCCAGGGAGCCTGCTTTTCTAACCCACTCCCTCGTTGCGCCCAGCTCCCAGCTGCAGTGTTACGATCTGACCCTCTGCAGAGTCTCTGCCATGACGAAATCTGCAGTTCATAGACTCATAGAAATGTTTGGGGTGGAAGGGACTTTAAAGATCATCCCTTTGCCATGGGGCAGGGACATTTCCCATAGGTTGCTCTGTCCAGTTAGATACAGACTTCGCACGGTCTCTCTTTGGAAAAGGGTCAGTCTAGGGAGCTCGAGGGCACCGCATTTCAGCGGTATATGCTGTGGGACAGCCGCGGGACGCTAAAAGCGAGTGTCTCTGTGGGTTTCTGTGATGCTCGATAAATCCCGGTGACTTTCACCCTCCTAAGAGCAGTAAGGCGGAGCGGTTCCCCCCCCCCTTCCCCCGCAAAACGAGTGAAGCACCTTGCCCGCACTCACACACGGAGGGCACGCTGGGCTGCCACAGTGTTCCCCCAGCATCCCCGTCCCTGAAACAGCACAACNGGTGAGCGGTGAGCGGTGAGCGGTGAGCGGGGCTGGCCCCAGCGGGGCGGCTGCGAGCAGGAGGGTTACGCCTAAACCGACGGATTTCGGCGAAGTCTGACGGTCTGGGAGGTTGGCACTTTGCGTTTGAGGTGGTGGTGTTTTGTTTTTTTCTCCTCTCTGCCTAAATCCCTAAATCCCAGTATGCTTTATTTGTGCCCTCGGTTTGAGTGGAGCCTGGGCTGAGTAGCGGCCGAGCCAGTCCGCTGAGAACTGTTGCTCGGTTCCCTGCAACGCCGAACGCCGCGTCCTCCCGCTGTCCGGTGCCGAGCGGTGCCTGACCCGCGCTGGAGCGGCTCTCCCGGCGGCTTTGGAAAGCCGCTGTGCGCAGAGGGAGCGGCCCCTGTCCGCCGTGCGTCCCCGGCGGCTGCTGCTCCGGGAGAGTCTTCCCAAGGTTTTGTCTTTCCGTGTGTCGTAATCAAGGGCATTTTGATTTTCACGTGCGTTTAACCTAAGGATACGTTAGGCCTGTATTAGATTGTTCCCGAATGTGTTTTGGAAAGAACCCTTTTTTTTCTTTTGTCCTTACTGACTTTGTGGCTTGTCCAAAGTGCTTGAATTTAAGGAACGCTTCTTCGTTTTGGAGAAATTGCTTTTGTTGGAGGCAAAAAGGGGAGCGCTGTGGGAGAGCGTGGGGACAGTATCTGGGGGCGTGCTGCTTCTGGAAGAAGGGAAGCTGAGAGAAAGGAGGCAGAGGTTGGTTTCCATTTCCAAAAGATGCTGCGGACTGAAGGGTGGGTAGTGAAGAGCGATGGGTCATCACTGTGCAAGCACATTTTTGGCTGTGTGGGTATATGCATAGATTGCCACCCGTGTGCTCTTTCACATTGTTTGCAGGAAGATGACAGGAAAAGAATTGCTCCCTCTGCAAATAAATTGTAAAATGCCTGTCCAGTGTACTGGGAGAAGAGCTGAGCTTAGACAGCAAAATGTGGAAAAAGAAAACTGGATGGATGCACAAAATGTGCCCTTTTGAAACACTTTATGCCTAGCTAAAAGCTGCAGGCTGTTGCAATATCATCTCAGTAGAGGTAGTGAAGTTCAGGACAGAAAGCAAGTAAAGCAAACTTCCTACTCTCGCAAATGCTAAACAATTGGTTGAAGGGAGGTTGTGAAAATAGCGGTAAAGGGCTGAGCATTTGCCACATGGCTTAACATTTATGTAAGCAAAGAAAATTAGGAGTGCATGTTGAGTATTATTAAATCTTCTTCTCAGGTGATTATAGGAGAATGGGAGAAAGCGGAATAAAAGAAATGTGTAGCATCTGGACCATATAGGATGTACATACTGCTGGCTGTTTTATTCTGCCAAGGAATCAGGCTGGAGGGTGGATGTCTGTTTCCTTACAATTCTGCTTTTACAGTCATTTTGCCTCTGCTCTGACTTTTCTGTGTCTGAATGGACTGAAATGAACGGCAACCTTAAACCACCAGCCTCCTTCTCTCTGCTATATAGTCTAGAAGGGCTTGTGGATGGTTGTTGCTGGTTGTAGCTGGGTACTGGCTGCCTTGCTTCCCCTTCACTTCCTCAGACTGGATCATCCATGTCACCCAAAGTGCGAAAACAAGCGTCAGGCATGACATTTCCATCTTCCTCATGATTCCCCAAGCTTTCCTCTTCTCCAGTGTGCAGGTTTACCTGCCTGCAGGTTGCTACTTGCTATATCCAGTATGCATGCATTGCTGTCAACAGGAGAAATATTGTACAACCTTGAACTGATGGGTAAGGGGTCCTGGGCTGTTTCAGCATCCAAGTCTACTGAAATACTATCACCAAGTAGGTGAGTGCAAGTATATGAGTATATTTGGCTTAGGAAGTTTTTGCCGCTTGCATTTTGTTAACCTTTTCAGACATAAAAAGCTGACTGGGATAGCTTGTGTCTGCCAAGTGTCTTGGTTGATAATTGGTCTTATTGGTGCAGAGCAAATTATAAATTGTGTTCCGTAAATTCCCCATCAGAAGCAGGAAGCAGTGCAGTTTTCCCCCTGCTGCCCCATCTATGTAGAAGCAAAAGAGAAATTAGCTCAACCATAGAGTATGTCCAGAAGTTACTGAAAAACCTAGTGTTTCTGATAGGTTTAAGACTTGGAATTTAAATACTAAAAGGTCAAGACATTTTCACCTCTACCTCCTTCACTCTTTTGCAAGCACTCCTCCCCTTCTCTCTTCATGACTGCGGTTACCTCCTTTTCCTGGCTTGTGCAGAGGAAATCCTGTTACGATATAGTCAATCCACGGTACTGCTGCAAAAATGCCTCTTAGCCTGCTGCTTCAGCTGCATCTTTCCTCTTTGTCAACCCTTCTGTTGCTCCCCCTTCTACCCTGCATTGGACACGTCAGCAGGCTTCACTTTCAAATGTCCTCAATAGTCCCCTGTACGTGATGTACCACCTCCCTTGCTTTACCGAGACGTACCCCCTGGGCTTTGATCAGCTCGTGCTCTCAGCATCTGTTGCCCTCAAGCTATATCATCTTTGCATTTCCCTGAGCTTCCCTTGCATTTACTTGTAGCTTTGTGTTGGCACCTTGTCCATCATTTTGTTAATTTCCTTGATATGTCCCAGCACATTTGCTTTTGCTGTTATGCCTTCAGAGACCGTCTGGTGAGATGGTGAGACAAGCCCTCACCCATGCTGCCACTATCCCTGTCATTGGAATTAGTCTGGCTCTGGATTTGAGCACAACAGTGTCCTCTAAAGCTAGGACACCTGAGAGGCAATGTCGCACAGATCACTCTCTCTAGCACCAGCAGAAGCTCTCCTTCTCCAGTCTGTTATCCTCACTTGCTCTTTTTGGCATTTCAAGTGCAACCCTGCCCCCTTATGCTTACACCTTCCAGCCTGGTTCACCGCAACTCCCTTTGCAACAGTGTTGTATCTTTGCACAAGTTATTGCAGACTGTTTTGCAAACAATGTCAAGATGTAAATATTACCACAGGAATACAAATATGGTAGTGCCACGGTCCCTTTGTCAAGGGAGGGCATGCAGCCTGCATTTGGTAAACTAAGGAATGACGAGAGGATAGAGATCTTTTCTGTTAGACTATTGAGGAGAAAAAGAATCAAAGGAGAAGGCTGTTTTCATACATCTCTTGGTAAAGCAGGCTAAGGGACCTCAGTTGGGTAGCAGAGTTACAGCAAGCAGAGTTACTGCGATAGCACATCTATGCCTAAAATTCCCTTGACATTTAAGTTCACAGTACGTAGTTGGTACTGAATCTGCTTTTTTAGGGGGGGAGAAGAAATTTCTAAAACAAAATGATGCATTAACAGAGGTTTCCGTTGAATCAAGCATACAAAATTCTGTCCTACCTTTATAATGTGACAGGATTTCTAAGGAGGTTGAAGAGAAATCTACTTGACATTTTTGGGTTTGATATGGACCATATACTTTGGTTTTCTAAAATATATTGAAGCCAATGTATCAGCTGAATTTTACCACAGGAAAGAGTTTTCTTACCGGTTTGGACTCCACTTACTGGGTCCCAACTTTATTAATTAAAGACTAATAACCCCACTGACTAGCAAAGTTAAGGGCCACTTAATGTTCAACAGAGGCCCTTGCTGAAGTCTGCAGAGAGGGCTCTCAGAATGGGGGTGGACAAGTCCCCAAGGAGTACAAGAGACAGGGGCTTTCAGCTACGGTCGCATGTGCAGCCACCTCGTCTGGCGTCGGGCAGGATGCTGTGCCACAGCACTGAAGGGAACAATAGAGACCTTAAATCCATTTACTTCTGGATTTAGCCACATTTTGTCCTAAAACTATATTCCTGATAGGTGAAGGAGGTAGTGCCTGATGTATCTGAGGGTTTTTCTCCTTTTACCTGGAGGGTTGCTGAACCCGTGGGTCTGAGGCCTGCATGTTGTTCCTTCACAGGTAAGTGTAATGGAAAGTGAAAGCAAGCTCTGATAACAAGGACTGCTTGCCCTGGGGCTTGATATTTTATATGGCAGGTTTTGCTCTGAGTAAATGATGTGGAAGAGGTGGAGCCCTGCCCCATGAGAAGTCCATGCAGCTTCAGGGAGAGCAACCACAGTGCACAGCCCTCTGCTGCACCAGCCTTTTGCTGGTGCATGGAGCCCAGGGCTGGTCCACTTGTCTCAGATAGAAAAAGCGGTTATTAGGAACCCATGTTAAGAGTCTGGCATGAGCTAACAATGCTTAATTAACTTATGTTTGTTCTGAGATTAATTGCATCTCCACCACTCCGCTACACATGCTGGGTGGCATCTTCTGCCGGAGAGGCTTGTCTGTTGGTGGGTTGCTCCACACAGCCACTTGCAGCCTTGGTGTGGTGAGGTAGCAGAACAGGATGACTCAACCGTGAAAGGAGATGGGTTTTAGCCAAATATTTTTTTTCACCTTCTTTTCTTTTTGCCCTGTGAAAAAAAAACAAACCTCTCTAATTAAGCAGCTGTTCCACCCTACACTAAATTTTCTCTTCAAACAAAACTTCTGAATTTGCAGTTGCAAGAAATCAAGTAAGAAGTCATTCCACAAAATGCAGAAATTAAGCAATCCTGATACATGCTGGTTCCTTCCTCTTCCCTGGCTAACATTGCCCTGGACCTCCTTCCAGCCTGCTGTCCCCATGGGCATCTGTGGTCTGTTACTTTGGCAGTGACATCTTTGAGGTTGTATTTGACTATAGAAGTCAACTAGCAATATGTAAAGCTATTAGGGGGAATCAAATGATTGTGTGAACCTTTGTATCTCTTCTTCCTGATCATCTGCTGTCATTAAACTTTAGGAGCTCAGTTGTTTTTGAGGTTTCTAGCTTGTATTGAATTTGGCTGAAAGTGGCCAACAGGAACCAAAGTTATTGAGAGTGGGAATAAAGGGAACAAAGCTGGGACTGGACACTGAAAAATCAAATATGACCTGTCACTATGGTCAATGAGAAGCGAGCTTTTGAGTTTTGGTGGGATTTTTTTCAGCAACTTGTAATTTGTCACTGGAAATTTTCAACAAAAGTGGGAAGTAAATATTTTTTGGAAACCAACACAGGAAGGAGACCGACTTCCCTGGTAACACTGTGTCCTTTGGGTGAGATTCAGACTCATACTCCCATGGGAAGCGGGACCAGGGAGAGCCCCAATTCCACATCTGAGGTTCTAGATGTACATCAATGAAGCTTCTTTCCCCTTTAACATCCTGAGAGATAGGTGCCTGGTCCCAGCTTATCTTGTTGGTAATGGGAGTGAATATCGTGTTTGGGCCAAATCCTGCTATGGCAGAACATGGTCAACACAAGCCTCAGCTGTGGACTGGTGCTGCAGCTGAGACTATGAAAATAACTGTGAAGGGCATTAGGCTGGTGCAAGAAGCGTGGTGCAAGGACCATGGGACACAACTGTGTATGCCGATGGGCCTCCTGTAGATAAGCTTCTTGATGTTTTGATCCAAATATTTCTGTGTTCTTCAAAAGTAATTAAAAGCTCAGACCTCTCTCACTTTGTGCATTTGTCGTTTGAATATGAATGCATGCATTTAAAGAGCCTTGAGGATGTATTGTGTTTTTCACTGTGTCTCTGGTATGTTTAATCGGCTCAAGATTTGGTAGGCTCTGTTCCCTTCTCCTTGATGGGGATTAGGGTGTTGTTATTGAATGAAGGGCTAAATAGGCAAGAACAGTGCTCTGTGTATGTAGGGGGAGACGGACTAAAGAAGATTCTGCAGAGACAAAAGAAGGCTGGAAAAGATGCAAAATCATTTATATTCGTCTCATTTTAAGATACAGTCCCTGTTGCAGCAAACCCTGCCTCTTTCCCCCAAAAGAGCTGTACTAAAAGAAACAAAGGAGAAAGGTCCCTACTATGCGCAGATGAAGCTGAGGGGCATAAGATCAACCTCATTGTTACACGAGGCAGATCTGGCAAAGGAAAGATATATGAGGGCTGTTGCATCCCACTGTCCATCCCAGTACCACCACCTACGCCCAGAAGCCTATGTGCTTTCTGGGCAAGGAAACGGGGTACATGCCCTCACATCCGGAGGATGCAGAGCCAACCATGGGGTTCACCTGCAGCCTCCCACCTCTCCTCTGCACAGGCAGAGGTTCAGGAAGCTGTCTGGCTCCCTTGAGGTAGAACATTAGTATAATCAATGTTATCAAAACATTTGGATTTCGACAATGCTGACTTTTAACAGCTGCACTAGATAATTTTCTTTATTGAACTTGGACAGGCTTAAAGCATAAGTGATTCAGTGATTGAAGGGATGAAAGCAACACAACAATGCATTAACATTCATCCCCAGAGATCTGCTTCTCTAATGCAGTTCAAACCAAATGTGTTGAAAGGGTAGAGCTCTGAGATGTATAATGATTGTGCAAGTGTCTTTTTTTGTTTTCCCGGGTAGGGAGGATTGTTTTGAAAGTAGCCCTGCTTTTGCTTTAATCTGTATCATCTGGGATTGTTCCTTCTTATACAATCCATTTAATTTGCTTTATTAAAAACAGTTCAGGAGCCACATTCTAGATATTGAACGAATGTAGAACACACGAATCTGCTAACTATCCTCATGCATATACAGTATTCAGTTTGGGGATTTCAGGTAAGTGAACTTAAATTGCAGATTGTCTGAAATGAAGAGAATAAATAAATAGTGGTGTGTATTCTAGAAAGACCTGATTCTGGGCAAGAATCTTTAGGGGATAATGTGAAATGAATTGGAATACATATACAATGTTCCAGGGCTTAAAGAGGTGCCAGCGGACAGCAGGTTGTCTTGGTCCTGAAGCACTGTGGAAAAGAAGAGAAACGTGTTATCAAGGCATGGCTATAAAGCAGAGATCAGGATCGTGGTTTTAATATTATACATGCAGTGCTGTAACTGGACAGCAGAAGGATGTGGCTAGCAAGAACAAAACACAAGCCAGGATTCCAGTTGGTTTGTTTTTTTCTGAGATTTCTGGCATTGAGAGCAATCAAAATTCAGCACTTTTTCTCCCTCTTTTTGTTGTGGGTTTTTTTAGATTATTTTTTATTATAAATTTAGTAATTTTATTATTAAGCTCTTCAGCTTTGATTTGCTTTTTTATAGGGGCTTTTCTCAGTATGCAGTCCCTTCACATTTGGGCGTGATAAATAGCCACATCTGCACATTGGACATTTGGTTTGCATCCCCATTACCTTCCTGCTTGTAAGTATTTTATTAATTCTCCTTGCTTGTTTTTCTCTTACTTTTAAAAAGCAGATTCAACTGACAAGCTCTGGATCTGATCCCAGGTCATGATGTCTTTGCTTCACATTGATATAAATAACTATAATCTGCAGATCCATGGGAAATGTAAATGATACAAGCATTTGATCCCATCTGAATTAATCTAAGTATCCTTATGGCTCTGAGAGTTTCCTTTTCCCAGCCCCACACAGAACCCCAATCAAGATATGACTTGATTTTAACCTGCAAGCAAGCCATATGGGCGCTTGTCTTCTTAGATTTTAAAAGTCATAAATTTAAATCATATTAAATCATAATTAAAAACATGAAATTAGATCATAAATTTAAAGGAAGGCTTTGCTTGTGGCAGGAAATAGTTTTTCCTTTTCCTTGTGTGCACTATTTTATTGAGTCAGTTGGAGACTGATCCTGTTTCCCAGACAGAGTGGTAAAGGGATTCTCTGCTCCTAGAGGGTCCATCTGTAACAGGAAAAAATAGCATCTTGCTTTCTTATGGTCTTTTAATTGCCAAAGCCATTTATGCAGGAATAAGAAGTATTAAGGATCATATTCTTGCTAAACTCCAAGTGAGTGGTCATTCTTTGCCTTTCCTACCTACATTTTCAATGGAATAAAATATGCTCCCTTCTTTTCTGTTGAGAGCTAGTCTAATTTAGTTGCCTGATGTTAAATTGATAGACTTTTTAAGTCTAGAGCAAATGAACTTTCAAGGCAGAAGAGTTCCTCGTATGTAAAGTTCATTCAGTCCATTAGTATGAGCACACAAACATATTTTTAATGGCATTATATGCTTTCTGTTGCATATAATCTAGAAGGATGATATGTGGTGATACAGCTCTGTATACTAAAGGAAATAAATGTAAAAAAGGAAGGCAATGAGGAGGAAGATGAAAGAATTACACCAGAAGCTCACTGGTCCTTTGTTCGTATATGAAATTAGCAAAGGTCATGAGAAACCTTGATCTTAATAGATCTAGTGAAAACTTGTTGCCAGCTTTTGGAAGTAATCACTATGATAACAGGACTTGGGAGTTGACGCACCTTTAGGGATGAAGAGGCCTCATCCTGGAACTGGCATCACCATATCACCCAGGAACCTGCACAGCCCTTCTCCTGCTCTTCCTGCCCTAATGCTAAAGGAGAGGTTTCAGGTCATGAGGAGATGATATTGTTATCTGCTTGCTCCTGGCTTTAACTTTCCAAAAGGGCAAAAGAGAACAGAGAACACACTTGTGAGCTCTTTAATAGAGACAACCAGTGCCATCTTTACTGAATGCCTTCAGCCTCCCCTCTCCTACTCAAAACATAATGCTGTCTGCCTCATACAGAGCAGGCAATTTTTGCACAGACCCAGAATACCATCTTACAACTCATCTTCCTTTCCTAACCATCTCCCAACCAGATTAATGGACGGTAATTTCAATGCCATCTAGGATCTGCTAACCACCAAATCCATCCCATGAGGTGGACTCTCCCAAGTCATCCACTGTGGATGCATCATTCCACTACTCTGAGTGTGCTTCTTTGATCCTCATTTCTGTGTCCCCTGGGACACGTGTGTGTGCAGCCATGGGAAGTGGATCCACAGGAGGACAGTGTGTGCAAGATAATGAGGCCTGGTGGCCAGAGGCTTCTTCTGCCAGGATCCGTCGGCATCTGACACGAACAAACTTCCTCAGCTGGCCAGCACTGGGTCAGTGAGCAAATCCTAGCCCCACTTCACAGAGCCCTCTGATTTGAAGACAGTAGAAATCTAATTCTGTTGTGCTCATCCACTGCCCTTCTGTATACATGGGGCAGAAATCAGCCAAAAGGGTTTTAAGTTTTTAGGGAAGGAGGGCATATACAATTAACAGCATATTGGTGTCTGGCAGGATGAGGGACCTCACCATTTTAACTATGATAAAGGCAAATTAAACTCTCCTATAAAGAAAGAGTTGATGGGAGCAGGTGACAAAAATGTTTATATAGCATAAAAACGCTGCTTTTCTTTGATGTCAATTTGTCTTGCTGCTTAAATTGTTTGAAGCCTCTGAAACAGCCAAGGTATTCCTCAGCCTGTAGACACAAAAAGCCAGGAAGAACCAAGAAAACAAGGTACTTATCTATGGCTGATAAATTCCCAAGAAAATGAATCTACCACACACTACCTTTTTTTCCCCTGTTCCTCAATTTTTAGGGCTTCAGTGGTTGTGAATGTGCTCTATTAAATTATATTTCATTGAGCCTGGAGAAATAGAGCTATTGCATCAAGATATGCAGAGAGATACAATACAGGCAACTGGATGGTAAAGGATTTATGACATTGAGGCTATGAAAAAGCTCTCCTTTCACTGCTTGCCATCCTGGAGAGTGCAGCAGTCTCATTTAACATTCACCTTAGACTGAACTAAGTCTCAGTGATGCTCAAGATTGAAATACCACATTTCCATTTTCTGAAAAATACAGGTTTTGTGACAGATGCCATCAATGACGCAAACAGTTGATAGCTTGAGCATGGTTACCCAGGCACGATACTGCATGGTACCTGTGATTTCCCTCTTGCATAGTGATGTCTTGCTTAATCCCTCTCCTACCCATTTTGCCTTGAAAAGTGATTTATACTGAGGACATAAATGGAAAAACAATGCACAGCCATAGGAAAAAAAAAATAGTGGTTTTGATTGAAAAGTGAGGATGTACAAATGACATCCTGTGTCTAGCAGAGCCTTTCCTTGTGTACCAACCCTTGTATTTGAGGACTAAAGTAGCAGAACAAGGTTTTGCTCTCTTGTGTATCTAAAAGCAGCAGAGCGTGGAGGTGGAGTCTGCGCCTTCATGGTACAGTGAGTTGTTTTACTGAAGTGTATGAATCTGTCTAAGCAGTTGTCCCATTGGAGCAGCAAGACTGTGTAACACTGGAGTAATAGCAGTGGGAAAACTCAGCTGGTATTGGAAAGGCAGAGTATGACCTGAGACTTTCAACAGTGGAGCCGGACTTCATGACTCAGGAAGCCTCCTCAAGGCGCATGTCTCTGTCCTGGGCTTGCAGAGGTGCCTCTGAGAAAGTATTACACATCCAGCTACACCACATAAATCTGAGTTCCCCAGCAAACAAGTCGCACTTCTGTTCCAGGAGTTTTCAGGACTGGTTATTTGGGAAGCCTTCTGCTGTCAAAGTTCCTCTTCGTCTCCCGTTCTTCAGCAGCAGCACTTTAAATTCAGTCTTTGCCTTAAACTAACTCAACTTTTCAAGAATAGAGGATGGAAATGTAGGGACCACTACAGAACCTGAAAACTTTGGTTCCTCACTCCTCACTTACATCCTTTTGTGGCTCTCAGAAGGACAACGGGTTTATCGCAGTCAGTCACTTTCAATTTTGCCATTATACTTTGAAGTCATTGACGAAATCCTGAATCATTTTTTTGGGAGCAGGTTTGAGCTAGATGTTACAACTTTGTTCTATTTAGTATTCAGAAATGCACTAAAGCAGTTACCAAACAAGAAGGTGAAGCTGACATCTGGCTTTATTGGGGGTTATTCCTTTGAGAGGATTAGGGTAAGAGAGACAAATGGTTCTTGGCCCTTACCTTCTTCTCCCAGCAGAAGCAGGAAACTGAGCTGAAGCGGCAGCTGTGGTGCACTGAATAAAACTACTTGTGGACCACTCTCTTAAGGGCTAGGAGGTCTGATTTGCAGCCTGGCAGAGGTTTATGCAGCCCTAGGACTGTGTAGCTGCATTTTGGTCCTGAATGCCATTTACACCCCTGTCCCACATCACTGGCTGAGCTGTCCTGGCTGCTCTCCAGCAGGACTGCACTGCTGGAACAGCACCAGGGAACATCATCTTGGGATCAGGATCAGATCCATTTTATTTCTGTGTGTGTTTTGTACCTTTCCTATGAATACGAATCAGATGTCAGGACCTGATATGTTCACGTTCTGTATCATTTTGCTGTTTTACTCCCAACAGGGTACAGATGATTGGTAAATATCCTTTTAGGCTGACCTTACACTTTAGGTCCATATTTTTAAATGAATTATTAAACCAGTATATTTTTTAGTTTAGTTCCTAAATATTACCCAAAGAGCCACTTTAGTTGAAGCTACATTTTATGGTGAGATTCATTTACACATCACATCACTACATAGGCTGTGTGAGGCATCTAGGATCTGGGCCATAGTCATCTGGAATCAGAGTTTACAATGTCTCTGATCTCAATACAAAATGCTTGGTTAAAAATAGCCCGGTTGACATTGTAAGACCTATAAAGGCTCTGATTTAGCAAAGCACTCACATCTCTGCTTAACTGTGAGGTTCTGATTAGTCCTATTTAAGACCATAAATTTTCCACTAACTTCAAAGAAAGTCTCATGCCAAAGTTCTTCCTTGTACCTGGGCCAAAACTGTTGATGACAGAAGTAGAACATAGCAGATTTCAAATTTGTGAAGAATTTAAAGGCTTTTAACTTCTGCCATGTTAAAGAATTTATGTGAATTAATTCCTCAAGTTATTAGAGGATGATTTAATTAATAATAGATCTGTTTTTCATTATGACAAATAATCAAGGATAAACATCTTCCATATCAAAGCTTATCTTTTAAAAAGGATAAATTGGCTATAACACACTTAACTACTTCCAGAACATGAAACGAACACATATTGTTCCATTAGTTAATTTTGGATCACTAAATTAAAGACAGTTCAAAAGGAGTATAATCTTATAAGGATCTCTCTTTGTTCAGTCTGTTGTGACTTATTTTGTGAGGTACAATAAGTACTGTTTCTTGTGGATCTAAATACTATTAGGGTTATAAAATGGTTTTGGTTTAGTATGTTTTATGCATCCGTATGAATTACATACCACAACGGTAAGAAATTTTTTATCTGATATTTGCAGATGCAGTTTTATACTCGTGCATATCTTACAGGCTATTGGGATGCTTGATTAAAACTACAAAAAGCTCCACAATAAATGCAATAAACAGACAATAAACCAACATCTGGAAATGTTACTGTTTATCCACAGAAACATTATAGATGTGTATGTACTAGTACATTAATCGAGGCCAGGGCATAGACCTCTCCTGTCAAATTAGCAAGCACACCTTCTAGTATGGTTTTGGCCAGCTAGCACCATTCATGCAATGCCTGGATTTATTTGAGGTTAGGATTACACTAAAAATGTAGAATTAGATTCTATCTACTGCTTAATGTAGTCCTTGTTTACTCAAGCACTTAGGGCTTTTTACGGCATATAGCATAACCACCTCCATTTAATTTACAGTGTAATTGTACAGTGGGTAACTATGCAAATAACTTCACTGGCTGCAAAACAAACTTCTTAGCATTTTTTAGTGGGTGTCTCCAAGGCTTCTGTCTTTTCAGAGAAGAAACAGCACCAGCAGAAAAGTATCTTACCATTTTTAAGCATTCTTAGTTCAGGCTGGAGCTTTTGTGGTCACACTTAGTGTCAAAAACTCTTGGAAAAAGAGGTACTTTAGTGAGTTAGCAGGGGAGACACATTTGAAAGAAAAATTATATGGCAGACCATTGCCAGAACCAGTGCTGGGACACTCTTATGAAAACAGAGAGATACTTTGCGTCACACACAGTAGAAACCGCAGACTGTCACATCATGTCTTCAAGGATCTGATTGCCTCTCTCTGGCTGATGCTTACAGTGTTTGCTCTCTCCATCACCATAAGAATCAGTGAGATTTTCCTCAAAGCCTCTAATAGAGAGTTAAAGATAATTATATTGAACTGGGACCACAGGATGAGGCCGAAAGCAAGGTCAGGATGAGAGGAATCATGCTGGGAATGTAGTTCTGTATGGATATTGTCTTCCTCAAAGGAGGTAAGCTCACTGCCTTTCCTTGCAGTGTCTGAGTATCTGCAATGAGAGGTGGACCATGAATGGATGGATAGAAAGATTGCATATGGATAATTATATGCATAAAATGAGCTTCATTTCCTACCTGCTTGCACCTTGCACTATCTGTTTTGTATCAAAACAAAGGCAATGGGTTACGCCATGTAATTCAGGTACAGCATGTCAGCTTTTTACAAGAAATTCCTCGTCACCGAGCCTTCCCTTAGGCTTCCAGACTGCACCTGGGGACTGACTATGTTTGTTCAAAGAAAAGCGGTTTAGCATCCCCTCACCTGCTCATCCTGTGCTACTCTGACCTTTGCCAGCACTCAAGCTTCCAGATTCCAACACAAAGTGACTGGAGGCAAAACTTTTTCAAAGATGGGATCTCTTCCCCATTAGTGTTCGCTGCCCCTAGATAATCCCCTTACATTTGCTGAGCTGCCTGGGCTGCCCATTTCCTTGGGATGTTGCTTGTAGGTTTCAGAAGCCACAATACTTCACTGCAACACGCCTGCCATTGAGATCCCCTTGGCAGTATTACAGCGAGATGCAGTTTGATCCTTGAAACTATTTGATCCATTTCATAAATGTATAGTAAGAAAGCAGGTCTGGCAGTTTTTCTCATTCTCGATATTTCTGGCATCACAGTCATCCATCATGGTGTTGAGCAGCCTTGCTCATCTAGGTTGAGGAGCTGAAGTCTTGAGAGGAATTCTTTGTTCCTTGATGAGATTTTTTCCACAAGACAAATTTGGATTCCAATATGTCTATCCCATATAAGTACATTTTTAATTGTGCCATTCCTCAGTTAAATGACTCAGGGTGGGGAAGGGTCAATTTTAATTCATTGTTGGGTAGAATTTCTCCTATATCCCTTTATATAGAGATATAAAGGTAGTTGTTAGCTAATGCTTTAAGAATTGCAGCCAAGTGCTAAGGAATAGTAACTCTTAAGAACTAAACTATATCAGGCACACATTAAATCACATTATCTGCTAGTAAATTAATCTTGCTTTGTTTTTTTTTTTCTTCTTGCAGTTCTGAAGGACATAATCTTAAATTGTCCTGGGCTTGAGCAGCAAAGGATAAATCTGATCACCTGCTGACTTGTCAACTCTTCATTGTGATGGAAAAATGGTCGCCTAAAATAAACTCTTTGTTATGCTGCTAAAACTTCCTTTGAATCCAAAATCTGTTGCGATTTTTAAAACACAAACCCAAAAATGTCAGAACCCGACCCTTCGTCTGGATTCGTAGGAAACATGGAAAACGGGACTTTCCTGGAGCTATATCCCACATCCCTTTCAACTTCAGTGGATTCTTCGCCTGGCCGTTTATCCAATGTCTATGTCTATGTTTCTATATTCCTTAGTCTCTTAGCTTTTCTCCTTTTGCTATTGATCATTGCACTTCAGAGGCTGAAAAACATCATTTCTTCCAGTTCCTCCTACCCAGAATATAATAGTGATGCTGGAAGTTCTTTCACTAATTTAGAGGTTTGTAGTATTTCTTCCCAACGCTCTGCTCTCTCAAACCTTTCTTCATGAAACTAAATGAAAGGAAACACAAAGGGCATGGAGGAGCTTTGTCTAGTTTCTTGGGGAGGTAGTGCATGCAACATTTGCCTTTGAAGACTATTATGAAGAGGTGGCTTTTAAAGTTTCTTTAAGTTTTGGGTTGGGGTTTTCTTCCATTTTCTAGTCCTCATTTTCCCTTTTAATAATGTTCTTTTTCATTTTGAACAATGGATAATGACACTTGATCATTGTTTCATGCCTGTAATAGTGATGTTGTCTTTTTCTCACACATATATGGTGTTCATTAAGAGTATTCCTGCCAGATTGTAATATGGTTCTAACTGGATGTGTCATTTTTCCGCTCTGGTTGTGACCCCCTTCCCTGGTTTCATATCAGTAACATGCTGACTACTTTTTTTTCTCCTTTTTTAATTAGATAAGGACTTCTGGATGAAATCCCTGTTGCAAAAGTATATTAAAAAAAATCAGCTTAAATTATAAATATTTGGACGATTTAAAGTTGTTGATATTGTTTCTTTTTTTCTTTTTTTAATGTTCACGTCTTTTTTTCAATATTTAGTGATGTTTATAAAACGCAACTAAAATCCATTTCTTGAAGAATGTTGCTTTTGTTTATTTGCACTCCCAGCTTGTTCTGTACAAAGTCTCTGTATTTCAGTTTTTGAGTCTCTTTGGTTTACTTAGTAAAGCGACTACAATAATGATGCTCACTGCTGAGTTTGTGGAGGTATTTTTGGACCCCATTACATCTCATTTGCCTAATGACTTGTTCCTCCAGGGGGCAGCTTTTGCTGCCGAATCATAAATATCACACAACACTTTTGCAGCCTTCACTGGATACCAGTACAAACCAGTGGTTTCTTTTAAAACATCTGAATAAAACAACTACAGCTAGCAACTGAATAGCTCCTAAACTGTCACGAGATGTTTTCACTCATGTGAGCAGGGACAGCAGGGACAGAAATTACTTGTACTGGTGAGGACTTGACAGGCCAGATTTTGTCTTGTAATTTCACAAATGTACACTGGGGTGGAGGGAGAACACAAGAATGTGCATAATGGCCAGACAGATCTGTGCTTTGACCTTCAGGAGATGCAAGGTGTACCTGCAGAGGGCAGGAAGAGATGGGAAGGAAAAAAGCAGCAGCTCTTCCTTCCCCTTTTCCCCATCAGTATAAGGAGACACCAGAGATGAGGGGGTGAGAAATGCATGTTTCACAATCTCACTCCTCTCTGCAATGCCATAGTCTGGGTTATAATTTCCCGCTGCCCAAAATGTAACCCAGCACCCGATTTCTGCAGTAAAATAACTAGCAGCATTGTGAACAGGATTCTGTGGTCAGCTGGGAATTAAATGAAGCCAAACGATCAAAGAAATTATTGGAAATGCCGTGTGACCTGCTAGGACTGCAGCCCCACGCTATGTGGTGTGATTCCTTGCTGTCCTTACCGCGCTATGTCAGCACAGCCTGATCCTGCCACTCAAGTCCATGCAAATTTTGCTCCCATGGCAGGATCCAAGTCACTGGAGAGACCTAAGGAAGGATATGGATTTGTCAGTGATGTTTCTGTTGCTGGCAGAATGGTGTATGTAGCTCTGGGCAATGAGATGGTCTGAGGAAGAGCACAGGGTGACAGCTCTCCCTGGGCACAGTGCTACTGCCCAGCAGGACAACAGCTTAGCAAGCTGCAGAACACCTCCTGGCCAGATTTATTACAAATACCCTCCCACCAAGTTGTCAATACATTCATCAAGATGACACATTCTGCCATTAACTATGCAGGCTTTAAAAGAGACATTTGGAAAGCCCAGTGTAAATATAATCATTAAAAATGCAACTGTTCAGTGCTAAACATACAGACAGATGATGCTGGAGTCGGTGTTTTCAATTTTTAGAAGTGGTAATTTTCAATTTTTAGATAACGTGGTAATGACTTACATTGGTGATCACCTCTTTACAAAGGTCAAAGTACTTGCTGATTCATAAAGAACTTAAGCCTGCAGATTTTCTGAGCCAAACTGGTTTAATGAGTGTATTTAGTCTCTGGAATATTTTATTAATCTAGACAAAAGTTTCTTGTAGGTTACTTTTCACTGTAATTGATGATAGGCCTTGGGAAAAGAGTTAATTATTTAAAAGGGATCGGGAAACATTATTTGCTCTCTGAAAGCTCTTCCAAATCCCAAACCTGTAACAGAATGTATTTGTATGTTGATTGGTAGATAAAAATAAATGAACTGTAAATCAAGATGGAGCAACTGTTCAGCTATCTTCTCTTACTGACAAAGTTGTAAATTTGTTGCTTCCTTTGCTGCAAATGCAGGAATTTAATCAAAACCAGAGATAAGACCACAGGGTGGGATGGGTATTTGTTACCAGCAATGTGTGTCCAATTAACAATGTATGCTTGAAGATACAGAGACATTTAATATTAAATAGACTGTTGAAAACCTATTCACTTTGTTCAGTGAGTCATTGTCATACTTCACAGCAAAAAGTATTTTTCAGCCTGCAGGAAGTAGCACAGGTAACTGAAACCACACATTTGATTTTGCTTTGTAGTTTACTAGAGGCTGTTAATTTTTCCCCCCGCTGCAGTGACATATGGGACTGCAAACAGCCAGCATGGTTTCAGCTGACTTGCACCTGTTCTCATCAGGACAGATTTGAGTAGAAAGAAGTTGGATCCAACAGAACAGCATCAGGAGAAGCCACAGGCAAAAAGCACCATGGCGTTTTCGAGGATTACTAAGTACTAGTTCTTCAAGAAAAAATAAAAAAAGCAGGAAGGGAAAAAAAACTAAGAACCTGAGTTTGAGTTAAGTTGAGAATACTGGAACAGGCTTCCTAGAGAGGTGGTGGGTGCTCCAAGCCTGTCAGTGTTTCAGAAGCATTTGGACAGTGCCCTTAATAATGTGCTTTAGCTTTTGGTCAGCCCTGAAGCGCTCAGGCAGTTGGACTAGGTGATAATCGTAGGTCCCTTTCAACTGATTCTATTCTATTCTATTCTATTCTATTCTATTCTATTCTATTCTATTCTATTCAAGCTAGAGTTGCAGGGACCTGGACAGGCTGGAGAAATGGACAGAGAGGAATCTCATGAAGTCCAGAAAGGGAAAATACATAGTCCTGTACCTGGGTAGAAATAACTCCAGACACCAGTACAAGCTGGGCAAAACAGCTCTGTAAAGCAGAACCTAGGGGTCCTGGAGAACACTAAATTGAACATGGGCCATGAGCATACTCTTGCTGCAAAGGAGGCTAAGAATATCCTCCTGCACTAGGAGCACTGTCAACATGTTGAGAGAGGTGATTCTTCCTCCTGCTCAGCACTGGTGGGACACCTGGATTGCTCTGTACAGTTCTTGGCTCCCAGTAGAAGAAGGATGTGGAGACATTGCAGTGAGCCCAGTGCAGGGCTATGAAGATGATTAGGGGACTGAAGCAACTCCCATATGAGGAAAGGCTGAAAGAACTGAGACTGTTTAGTCTAGAAAAGGCTCAGGAGGATCTCATCAATATATAAAAATACCTCATGAGAGGGAGGAAGAAGAGGGAGCCAGGTTCTTCTCAGTTGTGCCCAGTGACAGGACAAGAGGCAATGGGCACAAGCTGAAACACATGAAATTCCATCTGAACATAAAGAGACATTTTACTTGTGAGGGTAGTCAAACACTGGCACAGGTTGCCCAGAGGCTGTGGAGTCTCCATGTGTGGACCTGGGCAACCTGCCTGAAACCGACTTTGCTTTCAGTAGGAGAGCTGGACCAGATGATCCTTCAGAGGTCCTCTATCCATGCTGTGGTTCTATGATTCATGTCAGTGCAAAAAACTCAGTGGCTTCTAGCTTGCTGCCTCCTCCTGATGTGTTTTCTTGTCTCTGGAGCTGAGTAAACAACATCTTTATTAGGGGGTGATTTGTTCAACAACTTTTTACTAAAGAGCTGCTCTGTTCCTCCTCCTGCCTGCGGCTACACTCTTCTCCAACTTTTCCACTGCCTTTTTGTGGTGTGGGTTCACATTTCACAGTCAGCTTTTGCCCTGAGCCCCTTTTGTTTTCACTAAGCCCTCTGACTGCAACAGTGCAGTTAGTTTCAGTAATACACGCCTCCAAGACTGCATGGCTTCAGGTAGTTGCAAAGTATACCTGGAAATATATAGAAAGAAAAGTACCAATAAAGCATGGGTAAGGAAGGAATAGAAATTGTTTCTGGATCATGCAGAAAAAACTCCCATTGCTGTAGTTCAAAAATACAGTCCATTTAAGCATATTTAATCAAAGTGTACCTAGTGAAGGCTGTAGTGGCCTCTATTATCTAAGACTCTCTTGCACTGCTGGCCACCATACTATCAAATTAACCCATCATATTCATCTGTCCTCAACATTACCAAATTATTCCCAACCTGAGATATTGTCATGCTTTTCATTTAGCAACTCTTCAACTCTGTGGAGAGTTTCTTCCAATGAATTAATTTTCTGCTTTCAGCCCTTCTCTGTCTGCCAGCTCACCTGAAAGGTTTGTCTCTGTCAGCTTAAAGTCTTGTCTGGATTTCCTACAAATATCTTTTAATTTGGAAAAAATTCTTACTCCTCTTCCATACAGATGGTTCATCCCCATCTTTCACTGTTTAATGCTGTGGTACTCTGGTGAGGCTGAATGCCCATGCAGCATCATGCTTCACTGTACTCAAGGTTTTTTCCTTCAGAGTTTGGTGGGGTTTTTTTGTGAGATTGGTGGGAAAGACATCTGTGTGGGAAGGTTATTTACAAAGTCTCCCACTCTTCTTGATGGGACTGTTTTCAATGCATCTGCTACGGTTGTCGAAAGAAACATTATGAATTGCAGCCAAGCTGCTTCCCCAGCTGAATGACCTTTTCATGTCCACAGCCCCTTGTACACTCCCAAAGCCACTCCATGGCTACAGCAGAAGATTATATGCCCCAAATTCAGGATGCCAAAGTAGCCCAAAGGAGTCCTTTTCCTTCTTCAAGAAACATGGGCTTGCTCTTGCCAATGCCTTTGGCATAACATAGAGCAGCTCTCAGGCGGGTTTACGCTAAATGACTTATGTGATGCCAGCCAGTCTGACGTGCAAATGGGATCCACCTGCAATCACAGCCCCACTCTCACACCATAGCTCCATAAAGCTCCTGGCTCTGTCAGACTGCCAGTAAGTAGGGTGAGACAAACTGGCTGAGATGCTGTCCCAGGCTGGGGCTTGGCCAAGGACACCTTGCTTATGCCAGATGAAGGTGTTTTCACAGCTCCTCCCAGTGCTGTTCTTTGGAGATAAAAGCACCATCAGCCTCCTACGTATTGGCTTTCTAGGCCAGGTAAGCTCATTAGTGTAATCATGGTAATCACCACGACGGCAAGAGACAGGCAGGACCAGGTGAGATGAGCTATTTTTTCAATTCTGTTTTATTTAGTTTAGATCAGTGGGAGCTGATCACCCACCCGAAGTCTGAAAATCCCTGCAGGTGGCTATCAGCCTGTCTAGGATCTCCATAAGCCTTCAGGAAATTGGACTGGGCGCCTTTGCACAGTTTAAGTTCACCTTCTGTTCCTCGTGGACAGCAGCACAATGGGTGCATGTGTTTCAATACTTAATACACTCACAAAAAGATGCAGCTTTAACACAATTAACTTCTGCAAGCAGCTTCAGTTAAAAACCAGAAGAAAAAAAGTCTATTTTTAAAAGTATAATCTAATGTATATTTTTTTACAAAGTTCAAAAGTTTTCTTTGGAAAATTAGATTTTTCTCTCTTTCCAAAGAATAATGAGAAAACTGTATGGTTGAATTATTAAAAACTGAGCATTTTATTCCAGCTCTGGTGACATAATTATTCTTGTCCACAGATTTTTCTAGGTAAGACATTCTACTGTTTAAAGGGATATATAATTCTACACATTTATTTCTTCGCCTTATCCTCAACAAACAAGTGTAGGTGTATATCAGAGCAATTTTGCCACACATATTTACTTTTGAAGCTGCACTCGTAATACTGCATACTGATGTAGTCATACAGACTAGGTCCAAGAATATGTTCACATCTCATTTTCCTGTCAGAAATTATTATTAATAAAATATAAGGTGGACACTAAGCTGTTAGCTAATGAATTACGCCTTCACTGGCCCTTCAACACACGGATCAGTTTGTCTTTTGTCTTAGGATATTAGTTACAGCCCATAAATCATTTCCACGGCTTTATCTTAAGCCTGGGCTCAGCAGTTGCTGACAAGTAAGAAATAAGTGCAAAGGACGCATTTATGTCAGAGGTTCCCTGCGTGTTTTGCTCAGGATGAATCCTCTGGCTTCCCGGATGCTGATCCAGCACTGGAAGCTGCATGCCAGGGGCTGTCTTTTGAGGTGTCCCCATGACTGCGCCCCTTATCCCAAACAGCTTCATTGGGATGCAGAGGATGGAAGTAAACACAGAGGCTTGCAGGTGATATTAAACTAGGACAAGCTACAAGCACCTGCCAGGGCAAAGGAATGATACAAAGGCACCCAATGAGAACAGAAGCATGTCAGGGAGTGAAATGAGATGCAGCCTGGAAAACATGCAAATTAATGTGTCTGGTTGTATATGATACTATTCCAGATTATACTCCTGTGTTATAGTAATGAAGAAATGGCCAGATTTGCAATTCTAGCCGTCAGTATGAAAACAAGTGCTTGTCGGGGAAAAGAGTAACATCAATGTCTGGTCTCAACAGTGGGTTAAAGATCGGGTTAATTTTGCCAGACAATTTTGTTAGACCCAGGTAGTTCTGATTTCACAGGGTTTGTTGGAGGCATGGAAGAAACTGCCAGCCCAGCTAATGCCAAGCGAGGAGCAAGTTTGTGCTTTGCAGTGGGTGAAGTGAATTCCTGTGGTCCTATCCTCACCCAGAATGAGTATCTACCACAGAAGCTCCCTCCCGAACTGCTACATTCTCCTACATCCTCTGCTCTTTCATGGGCTGGTCACCCAGGGTGGATCTGGTCCTTGCACAAATGTTCTGGAAGGACCATGTCTGGGATCCTGTCTTGGACAAGTCCACACTGCACATATTTGATGGGCTCTGTGGCTCCAGTACCTCCTAAATGAACTCCACCCAGTGTCATAGGTGTGTTTTCTACCTCCACGTATTTCAAAAGAGCAAACTCAGTGAAGTGCTCCTTTATCAAGTATTAACACGCCCTTGCTCAAGCTCCATTTTCAGTTACCTGTGTGAGACCAGCAAAGTTTTTCTGGGGACACACAGCCAGTGAGGAGAGAAACATCTCATCCTCTGATGTTTCTCATAACTGCAGCAGCACCACACCTCTGTCAGCCCAGCTGCTGTCTTTGAGTGGTTTTGAGCGGTTGTTGGCACGTAGATTCAAATGTTACTGACTAAAAGACTGCAATTTCCTCTTGGACCTCTTTTTTTCATCTAAGATGCAGACATTTCTTCTGGTTTCCATATCATAAAATCTGCAGCCTACTGTTGCAGGTAGATAAAAATGTTAATTATTTGATGTGTGCTCTAGCTGGCCTCAGTAGCTCAAGCTACACATGTGTGTTGAAAAGCGACCCAGCAGCTGTATGTAACATAATCAAGCCCACTCCCCAGAAAAACTTTCAGGAAAAAACTATTTGTAAACTCTGTTGCATTAGAAAATATTGTAGCTCATGCTGAAGCTAAAGAAGATTGGATTGACAGATTTATAATTGCATGGATCTATTGAGAATTCAGAACAAGGCAAGCTGTTTGACCAAAGGCGCTTTCTAGTGTCTAACTCATCAGTATTCATTAAGTGGAAATGTAGGCTGCTTCGATGCAGGAGATTATCAGACAGTAACTTGAACTTTGGCAAGATCAAAAGCAATTAGTTAGGTACTACAGTCAGAGTGAGTCACTCAAAGTGGATGAGAAGACAGAAAAAAAAAAAGCTTTGCATGATTTTGCATTACAAAAAATTATTACAGTTTTGTAATACAAGGGTGGTTACAGAGAGTAAGTGTAGAAAAAAGCAAGACAGACAAACTGGCTGATAAATGTCTTTGCTCAGCATGGGTCCTCCTAGCTTCTGTCATCCAAATTTATTCAAAATGGCTATCCAAAAGACAGAGCTCTGCTGTTGCTCTCTCCCATGCCCTGGTCCATCTGAGTTGATATCATCTTAAAGCAACCCTGCTGGGATGGTCTTCAGGGATGGTTTTTGGTTTGCTTCCCCAAAGACATATCCCAGGAAAGGGAAAAGTGAAAAGCAAAAACCATGAAGTTCTAATGAGAATAGAACTGGATATATGAAAAATAGGTATACAAATAAATACCTAAAGAATAAGTAAAAGGAAGATGGAAAAGATGTGTAGAGAGAGAGAAGAGCTGCAAATACAGTTCAAATTCTGTCTCCCAAAAAAAAAGGAAACGTATGCAGAAAGACAAGAGAAAAAAAAACAGAAGAATTATTTCTTTGTGGTAAACCACTCACCAATTACTTCCTATTTACAACTAGAAACCCACAGTGCAAAATAAATAAGTGGAAGGGTAATTAGGAAAGTGGGCATGATTAAACGTTTGGGGAGCATGGTATCTGCTCTGCCCGTGTGTTCAGCTGCTCCAGGAAATGTACCAGAGAGAATGAAGAAAAAAGGGCATCTCTGCAGATAAGAAGTGATAGGCAGGTGGACTCTGCCTTCAGTAACACCAGGAACAGTGAGCCTTGAGTAGGATTTGAGCAAGTTAGGGTCTGCTTATCACCTGCTCTTCCACCTCTCCACAGCAGCCAGGATGCTGCAGCAGCTGCTGTGAGATAGTGTGGCTCCTTGTGGATGTCTGCATACTGATCAGATATAATGCCTTAGGACAGATTCATGGTCACCTAAAGAAGTGGCCTGATTTTTCTCTTGTCTGGAAAAATGTTTTTTATATACATTTTTATATTATTTTTTTTTCTGCTTTGTTGTTTCTTTGCTTGTTTGGTTTTTTTTTTTAAAGCTAAGACATAAAAATATAACTTGGAAATGCAGATCTCACTTGTATCCAAAGATACTGACTTCTGTTAAATTGAATTTGTCTACTACTACAGGCACTGTGGCAAAGGGAATAAAGAAACAAAAGCAGAATGAGAGAAAGACAGAGTACAGAAGCAAGGGACTGACTTTGCCATGCATCATTCCTGAGGATGCAAGGATTTACATTTAATGTTTTTTTAAAAATTAATTGTGAAGAAATGACGGTAGAAGCAACCCAGCTGTTCCCCCCATCCCTCACCAGAGCTATGTTAGCCCACACAGTTGTGTCTGCACAAGTGGGTGCAGGATGACAGAAGGCTGCGTCTGCTCCCTGGACCTGGGCCAGTGCTGGTGTAGGGATAATAGTCGGTGTAGTGCCATCTCAAACCTACAAGGCTATGTGACTTCTAGAGCAGACCTCATCTTCTCCATCTAGCTCAGAGCATCAGCAGGAAAAGCTTATAACTATCCATATCCATCCTTGGAGACATTCAAAACCGATGTGAGGAAGGTCCTGGACAGCCTGTTATACCTTTAAGGTTTGCTGCTTGTGAGCAGGGGGCTGGACTAAATGTGTTCTATAGCTCTTCCAATTTAATGTTGCTATGATTCCATTATATGAGTTAATATGAGACCAACATTAAATAAGGAGGGAAGAAATTAATGTAAAAGTACAAAGCTTGCCTATTATTATTGGCTCTAACACCAGCATTTACAGACTGAAGTCTTGTTTGGTGTAAATCATAATATCGACCCTATAACGATTTGAGCAGTTTCTGTGATTAACCTTGATGTTCTCAGCGCTGAATTCTAGAATAATAGAATTACTCTTGTTGGAAAAGACTTTCAAGATCATCAAGTCCAACTGTTAATCCAGGACTGCCAGGTCACCACTAAACCACGTTCCTCAGCACCACAACTTCTCGTCTTTTAAATACCTCCAGTGATGGTGACCACCTCCCTGGGTAGCCTGTTCCAGTGCTTCACAACCCTTTTGGTGAAGAAATTTTTTTGAGTATCTAATCTAAACTTCCCCTTGCAAAACTTGAAGCCATTTCCTCTTGTCCTATCACTTGCTGCATTGGAGAACAGACAACCCACCACCTCATGAGAAGGTCTCCCCTAAGCCTCCTTTTCTCCAGGCTAAACAACTCCAGTTCCCTCAGCTGCTCCTCATAAGACTTGTTCTCTAGACCCTTCACCAGTTTTGTTGCCCTTCTTTGGACACACTCTGGCATCTCAATGTCCTTCAGGTAGTGAGTAGCCCAAAACTGAGCACAGTATCCAAAGTGTGGCTTCACCAATGTGGAGTACAGGGGCATAATCACTTCCCTAGTCCTTCTGGCCACACTATTTCTGATACAAGCTATATTTTTTAACTATATTTAAAAGCTATTCAAATATCTCTGATATTAAAAGAAGTATCCAAAGCATGTCTGTACAGATTAAATGAAACATGGTGTTTAACCTAGATTTTTTTTTTCAAAAGCAGGGTTGTATATTTGTGAAGGAAATTTACTTCAGATTGACCTGTGATGAATTTTTTCAATTATTTAATTCATCCAGTGAAAAAAATCAAAAAGTCAGTTATTTATAAAACTTCAATCTAATGTTCTGTCATGAGTTGATCCTACTGCATGTTTGCACATAGAGCTCTTGTTGACCTCCGTGGAAGTTACACATCTAAAGAGAATGCAGAACCAGACTCAGCAGACAAAATTAGTGGTTTTCTAATTGCTTTAATTGGTGTTTAATTTTTCCGCTGTTTAGAGCCCAATTTACTGACTTTTAATGGCAAAAAAAAGAAATGTATGCTGGAATTAGAATGTAATCAGATAAGAAAAATGGTTAACATTATATTAGGGCTTCGGAAACAGAGCAATTGGTAAACATGATTGTTTTCATTTGAGTTGCAAATACCACAGATTTCCATTTCTGTTGGCACTTAAACTAATTTGCATTCAGAAAATCACATCCCTGAAAATGTGTAAAACATCTGCTTTGAGAAACTGAGTGTCAAAAACTAAACAGTGTTCATCATTTTACAGAGACCTCCAGAGCTGTAAAGAGGAAGACTAGATCATCTCCATTAAGGACAGTGATTTGTAACTTGTCCACAGGATGGATCTAATCACATTATTCATTAACTCAGCCTGTAGGGGGGAAAGAAGTGACTCCAAATCCACAGCTATGACATGAAGAAAGTGTGGGGTTTTTTCAGATGAAACATGACAGTGACTTTATCTGGATTCCCTGGTATGCAAGTACTTCAGGAAGCCCCCTTTTTCCTGTTTTCTTTAGGTTTTCCTGTTTTCTTTATTTTTTTCCTGTTTTCTTTATTTTTTCCAAAAATTACTGCTTTCCCTATGTACGTGGCACTTCGTGCTAAGCAATCTGGAACCCTTCCGTGCAGTAACTAGGTGTGACTTCATCTCCCGCTGATTTATTAAGCCTAAAAAACCTATGCAATAAAAACTGCAGTGAAGCAGTAGGGTGACTTGACAGCGGTAAATAATATGTGCCTATCCCCTCTCAAGTGTACCTTTACCAGTGCCCTTTACTGCATATGACCAACATTGTTTAGCATGCAACACGGGCCTTCTGCCGATAATAGGTAACATCTGCTTTAGATCAAAAGGGTAGAGAAAAAGTACTTCTTGCAGGCAGACTCTGCTCATCCTGGCTGTCTGTAGCAAATTTTAAGTGGAGCTGGTGTATAACAAAAATCACAGCTGGCAAGATTTACTTTCAGCCACATACCTCTCACTTGAACATCAATATACAGCATCTCATTTGGGTTTTGGATTTGTAACAGTAATGATTTTGCAAGCATCTCCTAAGTCTTAGTAAATTTAGTGTGCCTATTGGATGAGCACAGAGCATGAAAAGTCTCTACAGTTAAATAGGGAAATGCTGTAAATACCATTTTGGGCAATATGTTTGCAAGGTAAGATAAAGATCAATTACTTTCAATGCTTGAAGGTGGTACTGCCACAATTCTAAGCCTTTCTATGAAAATGCTCTTATCACTGCTACATGTTCTATCACCATTCACTGGTACTATTTAATTTCTTCAATTTTATACTAATCATTATTAAATATAGCTAGATTTCCCAGGGTGACTGCTACAAACTAAAATCCTCAACCTTGAGTACATGCAGGGCCCTTTTCCCATACAGAGGCACCATGAAACATGTATGAGTAAATCTGGGATCCTCAGAAACTGGCAGATTGCTGCTCAGACTAGAAGTGGGGATGGAGAATCTTTTCCTTCCCTGTCGTAAGTGTTAGACATTCAGGGTTTTAGCATGCAGGGAAGCAACTGCTTTGCCTAACAATTCACACCTCTGAACTCTTGTCCGGAAAGGCTTTCTCCCTTAGACATCAAAACTGACTCCAACACTTCTTTCAAAGAATGCAAAGCTGGCAGCCCGGAGAAGGAATTGCCAGGGAAATAGAGCTCAGCACTTTGAGCCCCATAGTGGAGGTGCTGATTTGTTCTACCAAATGCCCCATAGACGTTAATGTCAGCGTATGGGAGCTTGCATAGCACAGAAAGACTTCAGGGAGTGAATTTGCCTAATTCCAGACAAATCCACGATAAACCCAGATGTGCTATCTCAATGTACTGGCCTTATAACTTGCCCTAACCTGGACAAATTTTCATAGGAAACTCAAAAGGACTATGCAAAATTCATGTGTATGAAGACACACACACAAATCTTAGTGAAAAGGGAACTTGGGAAAAAATAATACATTTTTTTCCTCTTCTCATTTTTTTTTTCTATTGAAATCCTGAAAAAAACCTCTCCTAAAGAAATACAATCTGGCAATATAGCAGTAAACATAAACAGGATTTTGCAATGAAAAACGTTACTTACATTAGTAATAATTAGGCGCTATGTCAGATGCATCTTCATAGAGCTTTACAACATAATCCTAATAAAGTACTGTGTGATAAAATGATTAACAGCTCATAGTTAAAGTATTAGATTATGCTTACCACAAATTAGCAGTTGAGAAAGCAATAGTCTCAGTTCCTTGAGGGCATTAGATTTCTGAAACTTTTCTACTGGCCATAGCTGTAATATGAGCTAAAGAAACTGTGACAGTGATTTCTATAAAACATCTGTATCCATAATCTGGAAGTAAAATTCTGAGTAATTCATGTCTCTGGGCTAAAGTCCAGTGAAGGAATTGTTAAGTAATCACTTCAAAAGCAATTTCCTTTAGTACAGGATGTCCATGAATTTTAATAGGTCATAAGTATACAGTAGCAAGGATTTTGTTTCATGGTATGGTTTTCTTTCTCTGAAATGAAATCATTGTCAAATGTTCTTGAATGCACATTAATATACTTTATGATTTAAATGAATTCCTGGAAGCCAGACTTTATGAGATGGGATCACCTCAGAGAGAATTCTTTTTTTTTTCCTCTTAAAACACTGTTTGTGTTATTCTACAACATGCATTCTGAAAACATTATTTCCTAAGTTATTTCAGATACTTTCTAATTTGTTTTCATAAACTCCTATCTGAATAGTTAGACCTCTGCACCACTGCATCCTAATTTGCTGAAAGCCTTCAAAGATTTGTGGTTTTGCAAAGCTGAAATACAATATTTTAGTTAACAAATCACCTTTATTATTTAGGGATTATTTTGCTCCCCTGCAAAATCCAGTAGTAAAGTCTGGATTAAAAATGACACACTGTCAGTGTTTGGACTTGTCAAGGCTATGATTTCACAAAGCTATGGACCAAAAGAAGCCTCTCAGTGATGGTTCTCAGAACACATGTATGAAACACTGATTTGTCTGACATCCTGCAAATGTTTGCTGACAATGCCAAATGAGTTCGTTTTACTTTCTCTCACTCTCACATACACATTTATATATTTGTGTGCTTGCGTGCATGTCATCAAACTCCTCCATCTTCCCAGTTGCTTCTGTCGTTCTCTGAAATTGTCAATCGTTTCTGGGAAGATGCTCAGCATCCCACACAATGTCACAGCTCCTGTCACCCCACAGGCATGGAGAGTATTTACTGGATACCCGCTTTGCAAGGAGATGACTCTGCATAAACAGCTCCAAATTGGCCATATAATGTGACAACTTCATGTTTAATCATTTTTTTTTTCTCCTCATCACACTAAACCTTGCTACACTGTTGCCCTGGTTTCCTGCTCCTACTGAGAATCTGTTTCAGCTGAGCTTCCTCACATACTGTGTCTTACTTTTTTTCCAGTTTGAACTTCATTTTGTTTTCTTCCTCACATGTTTTTCATGAATCATTGTTATTTATTTGCCTGTGGTGCTGTAAAGCCACGAAAGAGATTGCCTGAGGCCCTCTCTGTGTTACACTCAATATTTGAAGTGTTTCAAACTAAGTAGAACTGGAGGGATAAGTGCAGTTATCAGTGGTGTACCCATGGATATACAAGGTACAGAGAAACCATCACCCTTATCCTCCAAAGCATCTAGGTGAGTCTGAAATCAATACGCACCATTGAAAGCCTGGGCAGAGGGAAATCATGCATAATATCATCAGAAAACTGAACCCTAGTCCACTCCACTAACCTCAAAGCCATCCTTTCCCTTAGCATCTTTTTCAGCAGTTCTCTGTCTCTGTGTGCTCACCTTGTCCCAGTTTAGCTTGCCCTTGTCATTTATTTTAATATTGTTTACTCCTTCATCCAGATCATTAAATAAGATGTTAAATAAGTCTGCACATAATACCAGTCTCAGCAGTAAGCCACCAAGCACCAGCTTGACACATTAATGTTTATCATTACCCTTTGTTTACAATTCAGGGATTCCAATCAAAGTACCTATCAAGCCAATTAAGAGAGTAATATTTCTTAAGTGACTCTATCTAGTGCATTACTAAAACGTAATTATTTTAGTGTAAACTGTCAGAGCTATCAACAGAATTAGGCATGTTACATCTGTAGAAGATCTGGTGCTGTTACCTCCTCTGCTTTCCTTCTCCCTAATTTGCCTGTTTGAGGCACAGCCAAGGCCTAGGAGCAACAGGGGAGCTTGGGCAGTACATGCACGGAGACACGAGATGCTGTGGAGAAGATACAGCTGGGAGAGTTACAGATTGCCACACTGGATGGCAAAAGGCTACAACAACGTCCTCTGCGGCTCCTGTTTTCCGTTCACAGATCTCTGGGGTTCTCCTCCCTCAGCATTTTCTCCATTGAGTGATGAGGCTTGGGGAGCTTTTCCTTAACTGCCAGAATCATTCCTCCCTTCCAGAGAAACCAAACTACATATGATTTTCTCTTCTTGTTCACATACATCTTAGAGCATGAGTTGCCATTCCAGGGAGTTTCCTGCTCACTGAGGTCAACTCCAACTAACAGACAGTCCCGGTAAGAGATCCCCCCTTCAAGCAGGGTACATAGAAAGACAGTTTGCTTCACTGCTCTTCACCCACTTCTTCTTGGTTCAAACCTCAAACAACTTTTGAAAGTTTCTTGCAAATTGTGCCTTTTCAGCCCTGTCTCAGCAGCAGCTGCTTGTTGGCCAGGAAGCACATCCAGCTCCAGAAGCATCACTGAAGTTACCTGGGATTGATGGTTTCTCCCAGGCACCAAGTCAGCTGTCTCGGTCTCTGTAGGAACTGGCAGTGCAGCTGCTCCCAATTAAACCCTACATTTGCTGCATAAATACCACAGTCCCCACATGACCTGAATCCACTGACTTTTTCATGTTTATATTTTCCGGGAGTCCATGTCTGGTTTAGCAATTAACAGGTCTTTTATTAGATCTCCTTTATTTCCTAAATGCTCTTCTTTTTCTTTCTGATTACAGACATAACCTTATTAGAGTCAGGTAAAACTCTTCTTCTGCAAATTTAGTCCTCTCACCAATGTCTGGATATTTTCTTTTCTGGCATCCTTTTTCAGGCTGGAAGTGGCTTTCATTAAAATGTGTTATATTTTTCATTTGTTCTTTGATCACTTCCAACTACATTTCTACTGACTTCCCTAGTTACATCTTTTCCTTAAACGCCTTAGCCAATTCTCCCTCTTTCTTTTTTTTTTTTTTTTTCCTGTTGTCACAGATTTTCTTTCATCTCAGTTCTGTGTAACTCATTAGTCCAGACCTGAAGACGAGGACAGTGGGGAAGAAGTAAAATAGAAAGCATTCCTGAGATCTCAGCCTTAAGCATGAAATTAAACACTTCATAAAAGGAGCAGCATCTTCTGGTACTTATTGCTTGGGAATGCTACAGATAATGCTACTCCTGGCCACCAAAAGCACTTAGCTTCCCAGCTAGTGGCATGCAACCCCTGAGCATGACAATATCAGAGCATAATACACATCTCTGTTTTTATTTAGAGGGGACATTTGCTGAAATTGCTATTAAGAGGCTGAAAACCTTCACTAATCTCATCACTTCCAAGGCGTTGAATTTACTTGCTACAGTAAATTCTGTCCCACCTAAGTTCACAGTGAAAATAAATGCTCCAAGGTATTTTGTCATCTTAGAAGCATTTGCCTTACCACAAGATGCCCTGTGAGGCAGTTGAGTATAGCAGTATTGTGCTTTACTTTCCTTTGTTTTAAACACAAAGATTTTGAGAGAAGACTACCTAAAACAGTGAGTGTCTTAGTGTCCCTATACGAAAAGTTAATATGGAGTTAGATATTACACTTCGAGTCCAACTGCATTATTCAGAGAGGAGGAAAAAAAAAAGCTTTATTTTTGTTTTAAAAGACTCAGAGTTATGTTTTCAAGTATGCAGCTTGTCACTTCTCAGTCCCAGGAGTCAGCTATAGCATCCTCTGTGATGACTTGCAAAGTTACTTCATACAAGAAATAGATTATTTTTAATTGAAGCACATGCTGTGAAATAGTAACAAAAGCAAAATCTTCTTGAAAGGATTTTAGGAATATTTCACAATCCAGCTTGGGTCTCAATGTGGATCTGAGTCTTGAATATATTTACATAAATGAAAAGAAATGTGGGAAGGTCATTGAACTTAGGGATTCATAAACCACATGAACTGAAAGCCTTTGCCAAAGCATTATTTTTGCAATTTCTTCTTCCCTGCTGATCCATTTCAGAAAGCAACATTTCTTCATAGTGTGGAGAGTGCCTCCTGGTGCAATCAGGCTATGCAGCTATCATATACCATCTGCTGAGTCACTGTGTTAGGCAACAGAAACTATGGGCTTTCAGGAGTCACGGTTCAACCCACCGTGAGATGGACTAGGCCAGGACACCTTTACAATGTGTTTCAATGGAGATATCCTTGCTTCTGTTTATCTGTTCACCAGCACCACCTCTGAAACAGACTTTTGGACTTGTTTTATCACATTTGCAGCCCAATATGGAGTTGCAATAGCGTGTAGGGTGGTCCTCTCCCCATAGTATGCCCAGTCTACACACAACCAGAGAGGTAAAAAAATGGCCATTTTTCTCCTTTACAAGTAACTGACTAGGTCTTTCAAACGGTATGTTAAATGCATAAACACTCTTGTATATGGTCAGATAAATAACTCTCCAGGCTTCATCAACAGTATTGACCAGATTTTTATCAGCTAGAATAGGTTGTCAAGACACTGAAACAATTTTTGTGTACCTACATGTAGATCCTTTACCTGCAAGCTGAATCCCACTTTAGTTATCTACAACGTAGATTTCCACTCCTGAGCTAGCGACTCCAGACGCCCTGGAGAAGGGTTAAGGGAACAAAACCTTCCAAGACCCAAAGAACCTGATTTGCTTCAGGTATCTATTTTCATGGTTTAGAACTGTCTTTGGCAGTCTAAATTGACACACTCAGGTGTTGCCTCTGCAGAGGTTTACCCTGGGGCAGGTGAATTCCACACACCTCTGCAGTCTAAAGGCCTTGCTAGCAAAACTACCACAGACAAGCTGTAATGCATTGGTTTTACTTCTTTCTCTTCTGGACATATCAAACCCCACTAAACAAGGACTAAAGACTTGTCTTTTTGCACAATAGCTGAAAGTATTAGTGTAGACAAAGTTTGAGGTTTGGTTTTTTTCAACTCATTCACTCTACAGCTTGTTCATCACTGTCTGAAGGGGCAAGTTTCATTCACTTCATACAAACTGGAAATTTGCCACTAAATAGTTGAAAATAACAAGCCTCTTCAGCAAAACAGCGTTCTCCAATGGAAAGATTCCTCTTGTGTTACCATCCACTGTCCAAATAATGTAGCAGAGGAAAATTGTTCACTTCTTATCATTTAAACCAAATAAGGATTGAAGCAGTTTATTGATTTGTTAATGACACATAACTCACCTGCAGTACATTCAGGATCAATATCAGTAACACAACATATAACCCACAGCTCCTGCAGACAAAGAAAGGTTCCTCCACAAGCCCACAAGTTATGCATACTCTGGGTGGGGGTGCCCACTTGTTGCACCCCATACTTTCATGCAACCGCCTGAGCACAGACAGGCTCCATGAGGCACTCCACAGGGATCATGCTCTGTCTGATAGAGTTGGCGGTTTCAGTGCAGGCAGGGCAGCTTCTAGCAGTGTCAAACCAGGCTGCACTATTGCTGGTTTCCCTTTGAGGTGTCTACCTCGCTTACTAATTTTCACTCTTCTTTCACACTTGTTTTCAGGCTGACTCCTCCTTTGTTTCAAAGCTCTCTTTGAAGTTCCATGGTTACTGTTTAATCCATTGATGGCCTCTCTTCCCCTTTAACACCATCAGCTGGGGGCCGATGGTCACCTTCATCTTTACCATGATGAGTTAACATGGGCAAATGTGCTCCAGACAGCTTGCGTATCACACTCCTGCATTACCAGGTGTTGTTTTTCAGGCCATTTGTCAAGGGTGGGCTGTGCAAGCACTTCCACGGTTACTTTTAAAGATGTTGTGGGTGGGTTGACCCTGGCTGGATGCCAGGTGTCCAACAAAGCCTTTTTATCACTCCCTCTCCTCAGCTGAACAAGGGAGAGGAAATTTAATGAAAGGCTGAAAGGCTCATGGGTGGAGATAAGGACAGGGAGATCACTCAGCAATTACCCTTACAGGCAAAACAGACTTGGGGAAATTACCTTAATTTATTACCAATCAAATCAGAGTAGGATAATGAGAAAATCAAACTAAATCTTAAAACACCTTCCTCCACCCTTCTCTACTTCCTGGGCTCAAATTCCCTCCGATTTTTCTTTACTTTCTCCCCCCCGAGTGGCACAGGCAGATGGGGAATGGAGGTTGCAGTCAGCTCATCACCTGTTGTCTCTACTGATCCTTTCTCCTCAGGGGGAGGGCTCCTCACAAGCTTCCCCTGCTCCCATGTGTGGTCTCTCCCACGGGAGACAGTTCTCTATGAACTTCTCCAACAGGAGTCTCTTTCATGGGTGACAGTTCTACATGAACTGCTTCAGTGTGAGTCCCCCACACAGTCACAAGTCCTGTCAGCAAATCTGCTCTAGTGTGTGTTTTTCTCTCTCTCCACAGGTCCTGCCAGTAGCCTGCTCTAGTGTGGGCTTCCCACAGGGTCACAGCCTCCTTCAGGCATCCACCCTGTGGCGTGGGGTCCTCCATGGACTGCAGGTGGATGTCTGCTCCACTGCTAACCTCTATGGGTTTCAGGAGGGCCTGCCTCATCATGGTTTTCACCACAGGGTGCATAGGAATGAATCTCTGCTCTGGTGCCTCCTCCTCGTCCTTCTTCACTGACCTTGGAGTCTGCAGTTGCTTCTCTCACGTATTCTGACTCCTCTCCTCAGCAAATGTTCTACATCAGGGACTTTTTTCCCCTTCTTAAATGTTTAAGAGGTGCTGCCACCGTTGCTTGATGGGCGCTGGCATTGGTTCTATCAAACACAGGGGAACCTTCTAGCAGTTTCTCGCAGAAGCCATCACTGTAGCCCCTCTGCTACCAAAACCCTCCATGCAAACCAAATAAAGTTGTGAATATTCATTTCTTCCCTGTCATTTTTTTTATTGTTTAATGGAGTTTACGGTTGAGTTTGATATCTTTGTGGATGCTTGAAACTACACACTCACCTGCACACTTTTATCTCATTTAACCAAAATTAGTGGCACTGAATTAAAGGTTGCATGTTGTCGCTTCTGATAATTATAAAAGGAAAAACAACTGTGGCCATGCCCAGCACACTAAGTCACTAAACTGTTGATAAGACAAACCATACAGGGGCCACACTATCATCCATCAGCTTTGTCGCAGCGCAGTGGACTGAGCAACGAGTAGGCAGCTGAGGAATCCTTTGTTTCCATGCTTGCCCTTGATGTTGATGTACCATGGTACATTAAACATGAAGCCAGTGCAGGCTGTCAAGCTCTACTGAAATCTCTTCTGCAGACTGAATGGCTGTTTACAGTAGTGGAGAGATCTGCTCCTACTTCAGAGTAAACAGCAGCTGCAGCTGGGCTTAATAAACCCATGTCTCATGCTTCCTATTAAGAACCTGGGACACCAGAACTAACCTGTGTCATGCAACATTGTACTCTGATTCCTCATACTGCCCTGTGCCACATCACCCGCACCTACCCGCTGTGCACCATCACTCACCCATGCCCATGGCACCCTGACACCCACCTCCTTGCACCACTCCTGCTCCATCGACACCCCAACACCAGCCTGCCCCTGCCCAAACACACCATCTTCTTGCTCCTCCTCCTCCAGCTCCATTGCTCTGCAGAGCACCTCCAGCTCCTCATCAACCCCACTTGTGGCCACCTCCAGCTACAGATGGGCAGGACCACATAGCCTCTCTCCTTTCTCTATTCTTCTCTGCTCATGCCTCTTCTCCTCTGCTACAAGAGCAGAAGGTCTAGTGCTGCTGCTCCCAGGTACCATCTCATGGCCTTGGAGTGTCACCAGCACCTCCACACTGGCCCCTGTCAACCCAGGAGAGGAGTTAGGATGCAAAGAAGAGTGCATTGTAAGAGTAATTCCTTAGTCATGTGCACAAGGTGGTCCATTCAACTTGGTGCACCCCGAGTGCGTTTTGACACTTGAAGTAAACACTGTTAATTAAAAAAATTGCAGTAAGCAGTATAGTAAATATTTTCTAGCAATGCTTTGAAAATGGCAGCATGGTGGTCCAGGTTTGTTAGTCTAAGGTCTTTTCTCTACAAGGAGGCTTTTTTACACAAGAGCTAGGGTATGCTCAGCATTGCAAATGAGATACTCCTGTCTGATTCCATGCAGTCAGCTATATCCTCCTCCAGTTGAATCATTGCTCCAAAGTAAATTTTCAGCGTTCAAAGCAGATATTCCAGAGGATATCTGCTGCAGGTGGGCCACTACACATTATGGAATTCTCCTGGGCCTGTATTGGAATATGTATGACCAAAAAATTAGGCAGAAGCTACTCAAATTCTGGAACTTTATGGACAAGCACAAAACATTAACGACCTTATGTGACAGAGATGATGTTCATAATCTGCACTATATATCCTACTGAGCTTGGTGCAAAACTTAGGGGAAAATAAGGATTATTTAATAAAAATGCTAGTTAATGAAAAACATAATTTTACAGTGTGATCTTGGGGAGCTACCACCACCACAGAATCATAGAATGGCTTGAGCTGGAAGGGAACTTAAAGATCACCTAGTTCCAACCTGCCATTAGCAGGGACACCTCCCACTAGACCAAGTTGCTCAGAGTCTCGTCCAACTTGGTCTTAAATACTTCCAGCAATGAGGCGTCCACAACTTCTCTGGGCAACCCGTTCTAGTGTCTCACCACTCTCATAGCAAAGAACTTTTTCCTAATGTCTAACCTGAATCTCCCCTGCTCTAGTTTAAAACCATTGCCCCTTGTCCTATCACCACAAGCCCTTATAAAAAGTCTCTCTCCGGCTTTCCTGTAGGCCCCCTTTCAGATATTAGAAGGCCACTATAAGGTCTTGCCAGAGCCTTCTCTTCTCCAGGCTGAACAGGTCCAACTGCCTCAGCCTGTCCTCATAGGAGAGGTGCTTCAGCTCTTTGACAATCTTTGTGGCTCTCCTCTGGATCCTCTCCAACAAATCCATGTCCTTCTTGTGTTGGGGGCTTCAGAGCTGGATGCAGTACTCCAGGTGGGCTCTCACAAGAGCAGAGTAGAGGGGCAGAATCACTTTCCTTGACCTGCTGGCCACACATCTTTTGATGCAGCTCAGCATATGGTTGGGTTTTTGGGCTGCCAGCGCACATTGCTAGCTCATGTTCAGTGCTTCATCAACCAGCACCCCCAAGCCCGTCTCTGCAGGGCTGGTCTCGATCCACTCATCACTCAGGTTGTATTTGTGCTTGGGATTGCTCTGCCCAGGTACAGGACCTTGCAGTCCTCTGCAGGTAAGGCACAAGTGAGAAGATATTCTGCTTTCTATCCTGTATACACCTACAGCTAACAGGCATCGAAAGACTCACTAATGGCTCTTTGTGACACGTCTGAAGAGCATATGCTCAGTAAAAATGTCATCTGAAGTGATAATGCTTATTGGTTTATAAGAAAATGTCCAGTACGTGACTTTTTAGAAGGGGGGCACTGATTTATCAATTATTGCACCATCACTTTTCATTGTAACACTAGACCTTCCTATGTTTTCATATTTCTGTAAGCTGAAATGGTCCTGTAAACCTAATAAGAATGACTGAATTGTATCCATCATTGAATTGATGACACACTGAAATTTATAAGATTATGTGAATTAATAAAGAAATGAAGGAACATGATTGAGAGAGTAGTCTCATTAAAACAAAGCTCTTGAACAATAAAATGTAACACTGGACAATTATCACAGTGTTGTCTAAAAATGAAAAGTTATGTAAAATGGTATTCTGGAGTTCCATATTTGTTATATCTTAATTACTTTCAGATCAAACATATTCCCTTTATCAATTAGAGATGTGCCCTGGAAATTCTGCCTGCCTTCTAAAACTCTGACTAGCTTCTCTTCTCATTATGTTTGCTTTGATGCCTATAGAAAGTCAAGCTGTGAAATCACCCAAGATCTGTCAACCTTAAGATCTTCCAACTGTGCTTTTCTAAAATTTGTGCACAACTCCACAACCTCAGGTTAGGTGATCACTGCGCTGAGAACATCCTTCACGGATTCAACACACTGAATTTTAATAATATTATGTATACAAGGTGCTTGCAGAACTGAAAGTCAAAAAATGGTATTTCTGTCACAAAATAGGCAGATCTGACTGTATGCACACAGGGAAGTGATCTGTTGAGTAAGAAGATGGCAGTTTTGCATATCTACTTTCCAGAGTAAGACTACACTGTAGTTATTTTTGACAATACATCAGACCAACGTGCTCTGATATATTCTGTAAAATTAATGAAGCCATAGTAGTGGCAGGTAGAGCAGCTGCACTCTCCTGTTAAATCCTCAGTGAAAGGTTAATTATAGAATTAGGGTTTTTATAGTGAGAACCTGTCCATTTTCCTGATACTGCAAGTAGAGTCTCAAGGACTTTGAAAAAAAGGGATTTGTAGGTTAATGAATTATAAATTGAAAAAAAAAACAACAAAAAACAAATAAACTAGTAAGGCTCTTCTGTAATAAGAGATGGCAGATCTTTTATAAAAATAGATAAATTATTTTGTTCAAAGGATCAATACGTGTACACTTTCTAAACTGATTTGTTTGCTGTGACCTGCATCTTTAAATGCCAGCTATTTTGTTCTGTGTGACAGTAGTCACAAAGGATGCACAGTTTTAGCTCCTTCACAGAGCCTTAAAATCATTTATTCTAGCTGGTTTTTTTTAATGCAAGAATGAGTTGTCTTGCTCACTTTAGTCATTGTAAAGTGTGGGAATAAACCAAATTGCATATTCCTTTTTTTGTTGGACGCCTTCAATTCAGGAAACAATGTGGATTTCATCTTTCTGAGCCAGTAAATTTCTTTCTAAATGGAAAAGCATCTCACTTTGCCTTCTAAGTCCCTGCAGATTTTGTTAAGGGGTAACCATTTCTTAAACCAAGCAGAGAGTGGAGGTAAACCCCGTATTGACTCACTGAGAACGAAAATGGAGATCTATCTCGAGCACTGGAGGGCTGAAACACTAAACAGATGGCTTGGCAGGTTGGCAAACTGTAGGTTTGTACTCTGTCAGTCTACCTTCCTAAGTTTTTAAACCCTGTACTAGTTCATACCAAAAGACATCAAATAGACAGAGATTGTTGACATATCATCAATGTATTCCAGTAGTAGAATCACTTTGAATTTGACATTTGACACTAATAGAAGATAAGCCACTCTTGTACCTTCAGGGTGGGCCAGGGAGCCAAAAATTCACTATTTCTCTGGCAGAGCATTGTTGTCTACATCCCTGCATAACTCTGCAACTTCCTTCAATTAGGCAAAGTCCTACATACATGCTGGGCTTTAAACTTGCCTCTTGACTTCCCCAGGATTAAATATGCTTCCAGGTATGCTCTAATACCACTATTGCTTTGGCTTCACCAGGAAAGGTTACAGTGTACACTGGTAAGCTTGTGCAGAGCTCTCTACAAGAGAATGCATGATATTGCTGGCTGTATTGCTCTCTGCAAACTGAAGAAAAATCCTTCATTAAAGCTGCTAATCCATGGTAGGCAAATCAGAGTAAGTGGAATCAGAATCTTAAGACTTTCAGACATTTTTAATTGAAGTAACACTTCCCAACACTCAAAGCTGTGTTCTTAGAAGTGAAAACTTTACCAGCAGGGTTATGAGAAACAGCTGCTGAGATGGAAAAAATCAGTTAATCATGTTCACACAATGTAAGAATAAATTAAAAAGTTCCCTCTAATCTTATCATTTAAGCTATCTTCCAACTAAACAGGTAACTAAACCTTGGCAAGACTACAATATCTACACCTTATTTTTCACCTGCTAACAACAAAACTGAGTCAGGCAAATTTAGTGCTAAAAATTATGCAGATTTGTTTCTACATTTCTTTTTGATTTATATAATGCCAGGTGAAAAAAATTAGGGTTCTTCCAACTTGTAGACATGTAGAATATTTTCATCTCCACTATAACAACTCTCATCAATTGTGTTTCTAACAGAGATGACAAACCTGGCACTGTAGTGAAGTTAGCGATGGGTTAGTGTGGAAGAAATGGACCCATTGGTGATGAAGGTTGTCAACACTTCCCTCGGGTGGGAAGTTGCCAGCTTCTGTTAAGGAAATTACAGTACCACAGCTACTCAAAATGCAACTCTGGCCGTATTCTCACTGATTTTTTGTCACCCAGTTTTTAACTTTCTGTTAAAACTTCTATGGAGGTTGGTCAGTGTGAGAAAAACTTCAAGTTCACTGGCTGCCTCACATATCTTCTGATCTTGTCAGCATGGGCGTGACACAAGATCCAGACACACAGCTAATGGAAACCAGGAGAGCTCTTTGAAGTTGAAGTCTCAGTTATTCATGATGATGTTTTAAAACCAATTTTGGATCTCCAGGGCATGATACACAGCCTGTTTTTTGCTCAGATATCTAAGGAGAAAGGAGCACACCAAAGACTGGCAGGGTATCTTTTTTAATAGGATGCCAAGTGTGGCATTGTCATGGTTTAGGGTCAGGGCAGCTCCCTAGACCTATAACAGATGCTCTCTGTTAACATCCCTCCCTCCCTAAAGGGGAAGAGAAAAGGAATAAAGGAGAGAGACTTATCAATTGGAAAAGGAAACTAGAATAGCCTTAATGAAAATGGGAAATAATAATAAAATGGAATATATACAAATATATACAAAACCAGTATTGAACCCAAACCTCCTGATGGCAGTTGCATCACTGTCACCAGTGATGCTGTGGAGCAGGCACTGGGAAAGTCCTAGACTGGGCCCAGCAGCAGACGGGAACTGTGTTCAGGAGCTGGATTTCGGTACTGGATTCAAGAACACTCAGATCAGGATCGAAGGCAGAACGGAGTCCTCCTTGGATCCCAGCCATTGAAGAAACAAGGAAGAATTCGAGCAAGGACCCTGAGTAAGAGCCCCTGAGCTGAGAGCAACCGAGCAAGGGCCCCCAGCAGCTGAATATGGTGTCTACGGGACGGAATATCCCTTTGGTCGGTTTAAAGGTACCAGTCTGCTTCTCCCTGCAGGTGCAGCCTTTTACTTTCTGCTCTCCCAATGCAGTGCACAAGATCTAGCAGTGGCTTTGGTCTGCACGCCAGTCCCTGGTACTAATTCCAAATATCGAGCACTATCACTGCTAGAAGCAGCCACTGCCTGTGAAAACATCCTGCTAATTTCAGAAGGTGCAGTTAGTTAAAGGAATTGAGCTGAAAAGTAAAATCACTGAACAGAATTGTTCTCTTCTAACTCAAATCAGAACAGGCATAAAGGAGTTCTAAATAGATTTGCATCCAAAAAAGGCTTAGGAATCTATCGGTCCTTCTGAGGGGGACATGGTGATATAGAATTCAACAAAATGCCAGTTCACTAAACTACACTACGTCTTAAAGGTTCAAGCCACTTTGGGATTGCCATTTGTAGTGCAGGTATTTGAAATCCTTCTCCTTTCGGTTTTCATCATTTGGTAATGTCCCTGTGCAAAAAAAAATTAGATAAGACAAAAAAAGTCACTATGTATACCTTTAAATTCTTTGGCCAATATTGTCTCCTGTCATGGATTTCACGCTGACCTGCCACATATAAGAACAAAACAAGATCCTGACAAAGAATACCCTGTCCTTCAGTTATGAAACAGGTAGTAGCAGGCTGATGAGCCATGTTTCATTTAAACAATTTCAGAAAACAGCCAAGTAATAAAAGCTTCAGTACACAGGGGTCACAAATACTTTTCTATTTAAAAACACCATTTAAAACAGGCACCGTAGTATTTAGATTGTTCAAATTACAGAGCAAGATACCAAAGTTCTTTGATTTTCATCCAAATATTCCTAGGATATCATCAACCAAAATTAAATCCAAAGTCCCTCTATCTTCCCATATCAGAATAAATTAGCCTTGACAAGTATTAATAATTTACAAAGGAGATTGCATGAGTAAAGTGATCAAAGCAACATAACAACTCCATCATGGGAATTTGTTTCCTGAAAGCAGCTATTGCTTCCTTGGGCTTTTAATGTCCCTTTCAGAGGTTTTATGAGTTAAATCCTGATGTCCTTACTCAGCATTTCTACAATCAAAAAAACATTAGTGGTTTTGCCTCAGAAGAACATCAGATATGGTTACTGACTGAAGAACTCCACAAGACAAACGCTGTTCTCCCTAAGGTCCTCCCTTCCCCACAGCTGGAGATTCGCTCTCCCAGTTTTGCTAGTGGACTGGACAAGGCAGCTGAACAAAGACATATCTTTTTGAAATTGTTTTGAGCATTCCTTATATTCATGGCATATCCTCACAAACAGCCCTGTCAGCACAACTGTAGGGGGGATGGCCTGATGGTGCACAGGCTTGGGATGGGGAAGATGGCAGTGCCTTAAGAGATCATTGAACCACAGCCTTGGACATAAGCCCTTTGACTAGGGAGGTCTGAAATTAACGCATAGCTTGTAGTACTGCTTCTGTGATTTATGACGATATATGGAAACAAAAGGGTGAATTGATTGGCAGGTCATGTAAAAGTAAGCTGGCTGTATTACTGACCTAAGACTAAAAGGTAGTTAGAAACGACTGCACACAATCTACAGTTTGTCAGACTCACTGCGAGCAGTTACTAGTGCTCCTCAGACAACGACATGCTCCCCTGTTCAAGGAATACTTCTGATCTTGACTAAGGTATCTTTAACTTAGTGTTGCATATAGCAAAGAATCAACATTTAGTGTTCCTGTTTAATTCTGATAGAATTAACTGCGGTACTTGGAAAACAGCTCGTCCATTAGGAACACATTGATTTTAGCATCAAAATCTGGATGTGAAATTAAATACTGTGGCCAAGCCCATCTAACATTTTGCTGAGGAAAGAGAGAGTTTTGGCTTCTCCCTCTTTCCTGTGCAGCAGGATCCTGCCTCACCACCTTTATCACACTTCCAGGAGTATGGCTGCCTGCGCTTATGGCCAGCTTTGATACCAGACAGCTGCCCAGCCTTGAAGAGCTAAGTGAGAAAGAGTTTTGGAGTCAACTGCCCTTTGCTTGGGTGAGGCTTTTAAGGTGTTTTGGCCTTGGTGTTGCCAGAGCTCTGCTGTACCCATGCCTCTGCCTGGCAAGGTATCGCACTGACATGGCTGTGAGACTTCATCTGACTTTACCTTAGGCCCTGCCCCATCACTATGGACTTGTCCATTAATAAGGTCTCTTCCTTCAGGTACTGTGGGGGTCTCTGCCCTACATGTCCTGTTGTCACCTTGTCTCCTCCTCCCTCATGGCACAGCCACACTCCTGCTGCTCCCTGACTGTCCCACTGATCTGAAGGAATTCACTGCTCTGGCAGTAAGCAGAGCCTTTCTTTTAGGCCAATTGTCTGCTGAGCATTTTTATTACAGCATATTGTTATCGTAATGTATCACCTAACATTGACAACACAACCCAAAAAGTTAATGGTCACATGGGTCCATCACCTGGCTCTCCTCTGATGTTCCAAGATGTAGGATGATATCCATGGTGGCATTAGATGGGCAGCCAGTGTTAGGGCGGCTCATGAACATGAGCTGCTTCTGTCACAGCTGATGTCAAGGACCCTTTCAGGAAAGGTCCTACAGCCAATCCAACAGCCCAGCATAACCAGTAGGCTATTTGAAAAGAAGGGTCAGACAAGATAAGCCAAGTCTGCCAACACCCAGAAACAACTGAAACGTAGTACAGCTATGCCAAAGTACACCACAACACACATATCTGGTTTTCAATCTATGTCATGTTTTAAGACCACTCAGCCAGTAACAAAACACCACACAGCCACTTGCTCACTCCTACTCACCTGTGGTGGGATGAGGAGGAGAAAATACAACATAAGGTTTGAGGGTCAAGACAAAGTACAGGGAGGACTCACTCACCAATTACGGTCACAGGCAAAAGACAGGTTTGACTTGGGGAAAGAAAATCAGTTCAATTTAAACAAAACCACCACCAATTCACCAACTGAACCATAGTAGGACAGTGATAAATACATCCAGATCTTAAATACAACCCTTTCCTCCCCACCCCAGCTTCTTCCTGGGCCCAGCTCTTCTACATCCTCCCCACCAGCAGCGCAAAGGTGCAGAGAATCGGGATCATGGTCAATCTCAGTCTGTTCCATGTTGCTCCTGCCACTCCCTCCTCCTCTGAGGGAAAACTTCTCACAGTCCTCCCCTGAGGCAACATGGCATCACTGTCATGGCAGGCAGTCCTCCTTAAAGTTCTCTAACTAGTATGGGTTCTCCCAGCAATGAATCACTCCAGCATGAGTCTCCCTCAGAGTCACAGCCTTCTTCAGGATCAATCACCTGTTCCAGCGTGGGGTCCTCCATGGGCCACAGAAAGGATTCTGCTCCCCTGATGATCTCTAAAGTCTGCAAGAGCTGACCCTGCCATCTTGCCACAGGCCAAAGGGGAATGACTGCTCTGGTGTGCCTCCCGCTCTCCTTCCTCACTGACCTGAGGTCCGTATGGTTGTCTCTCTCCTGTCCCACTCTCCTCCAAACAAAAATGCTCCCAAACCAAAAGGAAATTGCCCAATAGGTTTTCTCTTCTTAAATATGTTATTGCAGAAGCGCTGATTGCCTTGGCCTTGGCCAGCAGCAGGTCTGATTTGGAGCCAGGGGAGCTTCTCAAAGCTTCTTACAAGAGTCATGCCAGTAGCCCCCTCCCCAGCTACCAAGACCCCGCCAGACACAAACCCCATGTACCCTGATAACTGCTTGAGTTCACATTCAGCTAGTGATTAATTATATCATTTGTGATCTTGACAACATCTTAAACTCTGTTTTTAGTAACTGGGCTATACAATAGTAAAAAAATAGAGACCTTAATTATGTGTTTCTACATTCAGGATATCTTCACCTTTATGCCAGGTAAAATTTGTATTCATTTTGCTTAATGAAGAAACCACATTTCCTTAGAAAATTAACCTTTTCTGAAGGACCTCATGTCAGAACATCAGCACAATGAAATTTTTAGGTTATGAGGAGAAAAAAACATTTGCCATTTTCTCTGCTGTGCTTGGTCATATTTCTTTCTCAGCTTTGAAAGTAAATGAGAGTATTTCGAAGAAGGGTCGTTATCTCTCCAGAGCAAAGGGGCTCAAAAAAGCAGTAATTGCTTCTAATATGTTTGTCCCTTCATCAGCTGGAGTGCTAACTGGCACCTGCCCAGGAAGCAGTGATGCTGAGAACAACATAAAAGCTAATATGAGAAAGGCCTAGTTCAGCTGCAGTGCCAGAAGTTGTGAGAGGCTTTAGAGACAACAAAACCAATGCTGGATGATACAAAAAAATTGCTAGTCTCTGTAACACAAACTTGTGGCCTTGGTCTCGTCTTACCTTGCACATTGCGTACCTACTGCAGAGTACCTGGGGCTGCCCTTACCATCGGGGACGAAGCACAGGCGCTGTGAGAGCACGCATGATGGTCAGATGTTTTGAGCTATCTATTTTGCAATTAATACACTTCACTGACAGGGAAGTCTAAAGTGCAGTTATAAACATCCCAACAACTATCTGCTACATTTTTACAGATATCCTTCAAGCATCTGCAGTCTGAACACAGGATGACTGCTCACTGCAAAAAAATGCTAAGTGGAAAACCAAAAAGGAGAATGAAGCTCACGGAGATGAGAGGACTAGCAAGGAACTGTGAAGAAACTGTACCCCTCTGTCTGAGGACTTTTATATCACATTCAGAACTTTTATTTCACAGCAGGTTAGTGTCTTTTCAGAGAGAGATGAAACCCAATCTGAAGGTGTCCCAGCTCTATCTAGATTATTATTGTGAATGAAAGCAATTTCTCGTGTTGAAACGCAGTTTTGTGGCTAGTTACAGAGCGTATGGATGGAAAAAGTGCATCCAGTTCATGCTTTAAATTAATCTTCTCACTGATTTACATATACTGTGCCTAGAATGAAAATAAGGTTAGATTCTTTCAGAGTAGCTACACATCCAGTTCAGGAGATAAAGTTCATTATTTTAGCTATTAATATAAAAAATCAGTGTGACAGAGAGTTTCATTCTTCACTAAGTGCTGACCAAATGTGGCAGATATCACTTCTTTGGGCAAACAGCTGAATAAACACGTGAATGTGACAATCAGTAGCTGGCATTTTTTTACCGATTTTAAATGAGTTGGTTCAGTTTCAAAGTCACAGTCATCAGAGGAGAAAAATACTTCATATTTTTACAAAACATCATAGCATGCTCTCCCAACATGGAGCTATCACTCTGAGGAACAAAAACCGCACAAAAACACCTACTTCAAAGCTAGGTAGATCTACACTACATTGCAGTCACTGCAGTAATTGTGCTTTATACCCAAAAGGACTACAGGCTGTATAGAACATAGACCTCCTGCCTTTGTTCCTCAATTGAAGAAATAAAGGATTAATCCTAGATCCTCGAAGATGATTAATCATTAATTCAGTGAAGTGTGGGACTAATTATCTCCAAGGATTAGAGCCAAAGCTATTTGCTAAAGGTCACCAAGCAGTCTGTGACCACTGCAGAAAAAGAATGTGAATCTGATAAATATGAATCCAAAACTACAGCCAAACACTGCTCTTGACTTCCGATTACAGCATTTAGGAACCCTGAAGAGACCACTTCGATGATAACCTCTCTGATAATTCAAATGCAGCAACAGAAACAACTTACTAACAGGTGAGAAAAGCTGTGACTTTGGAAAGTATTAGTCACCCTGCAGCGACTCTTTCAATTGTGGTTGACTGTCAAGTGGTTTGTGCCTTGGTGAGTACAGGGTAAGTACAACACATTTGCTGTGGGCTGAAAACATTCCAAGAAGCTTTCCCAGCAAAATAGTTTCTGTGGTGTAAACTTGCCGTGTGGTAACCTGTTCATGCAGTCAGTCATTCCTTCTGCTAACTACCAAGGATTAGCAGAAAACATGCCCCATGAGTGAAAAAGTGGTCACCTCTTTTATCAGATTTTTTTTTTTTCGTGATAAAGTATATTAAAATATTTTATGGCAGGTTTTTTATGGCAGGTTTTTTAGTTTGTCTAGTTCTGAATATGAAATAGGCTTAGTGCAATTCTCCAACAAGGGTTCTATCATCGCTAAGCTGATTAGAAATCCAGGAGCAACACAGCTGAGCTCTATTATAAGCTATCAGTAACAATCACCACTGGGAATTACTGTGTACTCCTGAAGAACAAAATCCATTTTAAATCAGAATGAGAGATGTGGGACAGTCAAGGAAGCTTGGAAGGTGACTGGGTAGTGTTATCAGTTAAATGGATTTTATAAAACATCAATTTCTCAAAGCTTTACTCACTAACATGGTATAAGACGAGGCCCTCAGGGATTCTACATCTCATCAGGGGCAAAACTTGGCAGCAAAGAGAGAGCTGGGTTATAAATCGTTCTTGATGGCTTGATTCCTTGAAAGCCTGAACTTTTCAGAGTGCTCGATCACACAGCTGGCATGCCCTAAGAGAGGGTTCCAATAAAATGTCTCTGACATGCATTATCAAGCAGCATACAAAACTGCTGCACATGCAGAACCCTTGGCATGAATTAAAGCCTTGAAGGTTGCATTCAGCCGACGAGGAACTTTCTGAAGTCGAAGGATATTTTCCATCATCACGACGATTCATGTCTGATGCAGGCCAGCTAAGTGCCTTTGCGTGAGTGTTCGAAGGGGAATATGCCAGCAACACTGTTACAGAGGCAATTCTGATAGCTCCATTCATTGAACAGATCTGGGTGACCATATAATAGCATGTGGTGGTGTGGCAATGCAGACTAGCAGAGTGTCGAGTGCAAACTGTCTGCATCCTTACATTTCACAGAATCACAGAATCATGGAACTGTAATGGTTGGAAAAGACCTCTAAGGTAACCACATTGAACCAACAACATTGCCCTCCCCACCTCCCCAGAAAAAACAAACCAAACACAAAACCCCACCTAAAAAAAACAACCAACCAAAAAATTCCTCAAAACCCAAAAATCACCTCATCATCCCACTAGAGCATGTCCTGAAGTGCTTCATCTACATGTTTGAATACCTCCAGGGATGGTGACTCCACCTCCCCGGGCAGCCCATTCCAGTGCCTGACCACTCTTTCAGTAAAGAAATTCTTCCTAAGGTCTAATCTAAACCTTCCCTGGTGCAATTCCAGGCCATTTCCTCCAGTCCTGTCGTTATTGACTTGAGAGACGAGGCCAGCATCCACCTCACTACAACCTCCTGTTAAGTAGTTGTAGAGAGCAGTAAAGTCTTCCCTCAGCCTCCTCTTCTCCAAACTTAAACAATCGCGATTTCCTCAGCCACTCGTCATAGATCTTGTTCTCCAGACCCTTCACCAGCTTGGTTGCCTTTTCTGAACTAGTTCCATTTGTTGTAGAACAGTGAGTCCAATAACCATTCCTTCTTCCTCCTCCTCTTCCTCTTAACAGACTCCTGTTGTTACACTGTTGTTATTTGAGCTTTACCATGATCTTGCCCATATTCCTGAGCAATTACTGCTGCTTTTTAATTAGGAAACATCTTACATAACTAGCTAGATTAACAGGCATTAATGGTACTGCAAAATTGCTGCAAGTTTTCTCAGACTTCTTTTTTGAGCTACTTCCTTCCTAATGTAGAAGAATTATCTGTATTTGCAAGAGGGAACCAAAGCCTATTACCTAACTTTTAAATTCATTACTAATCCTACGATCCTTAATTTCTTATCCCTATCACCTCTCCTGTGGCTGGTGCTAGCTCAGTCTGCATGAGAATTATGAGTCAATCATGAGTCATGACAAGGCAAATGTTGTGCACAATTAACTGCCTATTTATACAGTTTTAAAGGCACATTGATCCTGTTAGGGTTGCAGTGACATGAATAATTACGATTCCTAGGATAGATTTCACGTTTCCCGAATTGACACAGACAGATGTCTTCTCAGTGTAGGTCATTCATCAAATATGTACATTCTTGTGCAGGAAGATAGGGTGCTAGAAGCCAAACAGGAATCTGCAGTTTACAGTACACACTTGTAATCCCAGTATCAGTACTTGAACACAGAATGGTTTTCCAGGAATTTTCGTATGTTCTGCTCTTTCTTACAAATGTCTCTTACAGACTCAAGGCTCACCTATGCATCAGACACTGTTAATATTTACCATAACTGATAACAAAGGTCAATGATACAGGACACTGTTTACATAGAAATGCTCTTTTGGATGCAAGTATTATTTGCCATGTGGTTTGCTTTAAGCTGTTCAAGTGAGACAGTGCTGATCATAACGGAAAATCTTTTGCCTTCTATAGACACAGCTGGACCTGACTTCATGTAAAACCCTCAGGTGTTAAGACAGGCCATGTGGCATTTGACATTTGTGTTTAAGCCCATCACCCAAGAACTGCTGAGAATCTCTTCTTCAACTTGTTTTAATAGAGAAAAATCTTTTCAAACTACAGTTGACAAACACAATAGTCTTCAAGACAATGGAGGGCATGTTTTCCTCTTCTAAAGCATTTTATATTAGATGTGGCATCAAACACTAGGGATCCCATCAGATAGTTCCTTGTCCATCTTCTAGTCCAAAGCATTTCACAGACTGACAGATAGAGATCAAATGTGTTCCTGATGGAGAGAGGAGCAATCCCAAGAAGGGATGGCCATATATTAAAATGCTATGACAATGCATCCAGAATCTTCCACAGATATGATGCCATCCAGTACTTATTGCATATAGAAATAAGCATGGCCTAGTGCTTCCATATTTTGTTGGTGTATTTGGTCCTTGAAGATATTTGCCTGAGAAATCTGCAGTAAACAGTTCCATGGGGTCTTTTACACAACTATGAGGAAAGGTGGTCATGTGCTGCTATTTCCATTTTTCTCTTGTTTTTCCACTGAATCTTTGAGAATTAGTTCTTCAGGGGGAAGGCCAAGACCAAGACTTTTGTGGCCTTAACACCAAGAGAGAATTTGGCCCCGGATTTCTTTTTGTGTATGATGAATTGACAGCCTTGGACCTGTAGCCAAAGGGAGTAGATGGAAGAAATTCTAGTGATAATTTTGTTCTTGTTGTATGCTTCAACAAAACACAAAATATTGCAAGGAAGCATTTTCCCTCCATAATGTTATATATCAAATGAGGGTATCAGAAAGCCAGAAGTGCCAATTTTAGTTTACACTTAGCTCTGGAAGCCAGCACATCACAATCTCCCAGTATTACTTGCAGAAGGCATGTAACAAATATAAGATCGAGCTTCTGACATTCTGTGATATTCTTCTTTTATAGCTACATCAATTATTGTGATTGTGACTAACGTAGAACCCCACAGTCTCCTGCTATGGACGTGAAGCTGTGAACTGAAGCCTAGTTTACAGATGCAAGTCTGGAGCCTCTTCCTTGTTGATCCAGCCGTAAACAGATAAGGACTCATGGTCAGACAGGCTGCAAGCTGCTGCCTACAAGATCTACAATGCCCTTTCCAAAATAATACAACTGTTCTTTGATACTTGTCTCATAAACCTCTTATTCACTAGGATATTAGCTATTAGTTTCAATGAAGTCTCCTACAACTGCTACTGTGAGAGAGCTTAAGAAGAACTGTGGTATGATCAGGAATAATCTTTACCTCATGTTGATAAGAATATGAAATTGGTTTGACAAGGTCAGAAGGATGATCCATCTAGCCTAGGATTTAGCCTTCAAAAAGAGTTATTATGTGGTTTGGCAGAGGTAGCACTTGATATGTGGCATATTTGACCGGAGACATCTCAGTTTAGCTATGCTCCTCTTGGCAATGACTTTCCATTTCCAAGGAGCATGGATCATCAGTGACTGCCAGTCTCCAGCATCTGATAACAGGACTGGTGCTTCTGGAAATCACAGAATCAGAATACAAGGGCAGTGATAGATGACAACATATGAAATCCCAGCACCTTGAAGATTTTTTACTCCCTTTTCTCCCACTGACTAACAAAAGCACCATTCAGTGGAGTGGAGCAAAGCTTTGGCCAATCCTGTGCCCATGTCACCAGCCAGACTTCAAAGGGAATAAGAATGGATGATAATACCCCTCTAGTTAAGGGACATGTGGTGAAACACTCCAGAGAGCAGCTTCTGGCACTCACTTCAGTAAGACTAGTTTCTCTTGAAGGGAAAAAAAAAACAAAAGAGGAAGAAAAAAACAACAACAACCCCCAGGAAAACAGTGGTTAGCATGCTTGATAAAGGCAATAAGAACAGTACACTCACTGTAGTGCTTCCTCCAAATGCTCTCATGGCAGCCATCCAACAAATAATCATTCAAGGACTTCCTGAGTCAGAGATATCCTCACTATGTATATTACAACTGTATTACACAATTGTTTAATGCAGTTGTGGTGTACACAATGGATATTTAAAATATATGTTGTATATATCGCTATATATAGTACTACTGCACATAACACAATACATTTACATTTGAATTTGAAGTTTTCTTTCATGAATTTGTCCAATCAGTTTTTCAATTATGCAAACTTGTAACATCCATAACTTTCTGCAGTGAAAATTTCCACAGCTCTCCTGAATATCATATGAAAATTCACCTCTTTTGTTTGCTTTTATCTAGTCATCTGCTAGTTCCATTTGAAGTTCTCTGGCTTTTGTACTGGATAAGACAGCTTATAATAACAATTTATAATTGTCTTTCCTAGCCACTCATTTTCATAGACCTTTCTACCCTCTCAGTTATCTCTCTGTCATTTTACTCACTTGTCTATTATTTAGCAGTTCCATACCTTTCATTGTCCTTATTGCTCATCTCTGTACTTCCAGGTTTGCTGTCGCCCTTGAGAGAGAAGAACCAGAACCAGAAGCACCTCCAAGAGGCACGCTGTGCATATTATTTTCTATTCAGTTTGCTATTGCTTTCCTAATGTTATTTTAATACACTGGCTGCTTTTTTTTTTCTTAAAAATGGAACAGTTAATTATATATTAGAGAAATAACAAAGAAATAACAAAGAAATAGCCTAGATTTTGTTTTCACACCGATGAGGTATGAACTGATCTTGGCATACCAAATGCAAGAGCAGCAAAGGTGCTAAAGGTGCAAAGAAGTCACACATATGCTCATGACTCATAGAAAGAGTGATACCTCCTACTGAACCCTAAGGAACTGTCTTAAATTAAAGCTTTTATTAAAAATAATGCTTTGATTAACCTTCTGCTTTTCTTGCCAGCATTTATTGCTCTATGGAGGGTCTATGACATTTCCAAGGGGCTAGCATTTGAGCAGTATTTCATAACTTACTGGGCTAGAAGGAGATGTAGATTAAGACTTTATGGTTCTCATATGGGGATAGCCTCCGAAGGAGCTTTAATTACCTGGCATGGAAGCTGGGACACATGAGGAGACTGCTTCCTGCCACTGTTATCTACCAGCCCAGAAGAAGGCTCCTCTAGCAATTCCAGGATTTTCGTTTGGGAGGAACTACTTCCATGTTTTATAATTACAAAGATCAAGACTGATTTAATTTTGATTCAGAAAAAGGTCTTTGAATACTAAAGTAATTATCTTAGCTCGGTGTTTTCCATACAAGTTTGGTTGGAGTCAATACAAACACATGGCACCATTTGGAGGGCAGGCACTGTGAGAAGGCTTTTTCTCAGAGTCTTCATGGTTTTGACAAGTGATTAGGGTTTGAATTTTGAGTCATGACAGGCAGAATTTTAATAAGGGAAACAAGAAAACGAATATGTAAAGAAAAGAACATTAGCATCAACTGAATCAGAGCAAAACCAGAGCTGTCAGGGTCATGTTATCAGAGCTATGGAGGGAAATACAGAGAATTTTTATGGCGTAGATAAGTGCAAAAAAGTTTAGAGAAATGTGTCTTTCAAGAATGACCAGTAATGGAAAAAGAAGTCAAAGGGGAGAGGACTAATTTAGAACTAGGTATGGGTAATCCATAACATTTCCAGTACCAGGTTCAACTTGATTTAATAAAGCTATTCAGAGATGTTGATGCTGAAAGGAACACTTCCAATTCCTGGGCCTCATCAACAGAACAAATCTGCTGTGGAGAAAATGGAAAAAAAAAAAATAAATTAAAGTATATTCATTTATTTACATGTTGTTCTACATTTAGACATACAAAACTAATCTATCACACCTCCATCAGGATCCTGCAGCACTCACAATTACAGGCATCCTTTTCTGAGGAAATCTGCAATATTAACAATATAAATACTGGAGAATCAAATGGAACTGTTTGAAGACAAATCTAACTCCCTTATGTTCAGATCAAGAAGATAAGTTCATTTCAGATGAAGTCTAGAGTTTGTTATTTCAGTTACAGCACTCTAGGCTTTGGAAGAATGAGGTGGGAAAGAAAGGAAACTAATCTCTACTGAATGAAATCAGCACTGGTGGAATTTCTGGTCATGTAGGGGTTGTGAATGGCCTTCCTTCTTTACTGCACTGTGGTTTACTTCCTGACCCCACTATCTCAGAGAGAAACACACTCTACTCAGCAGGAGCAGGAGAGCAATGGTCCCTCATTAGTCTCACATTTCTATTTTTCTGATTGAATCTTTTATTATTGTGTTTTGAGAGGGGTGAGATGGATTGTTTTACTAGAACTTTCTTTTTGCCTTCAGGCATTTAACAAACACTTTTCCAGCTGCATGTCTTTGGCTTTAGCATATTTAGCCTGTTAAACAGCTTTTAGCTTATTTAGATAATTTTAGCCTATGTCTTTTTCTTATGATGATTCTTGGCAACACCAGTTGATGATTCTAAGACTCCTGGTAGGTGCAGCATGGCAAATGAGAGAGACAGTCTCTGTGCCACAAGAATTTCTGGGTAAGTACCAGACAGAATACAACCCGGTGGTTAAAACATACCTCATCCACAGGAGAACAGGAAGTGAGAATTTAACACATTTTCTTTTCAAGAATTTTTTCTTGATGGCTCATACTTCGCCACTCCCCTCTCCTCCCCTCCCTCTTCTTTGTGAAGTCTCTTTTCTACAAATAACCTCAAATATTCACAGCTAGAGCTGTAGGAACAGTTTTCTTCAAGTTAGAAGCTTTTAATCTTTAATTTTGGAACACATTAATTTCTTTGTATGAATATCAGTATGGATTCTTATCAGATAGTGGGTCTAGAAAAGAATTTGCTTTCATATAAAACCTTTAATGGGAAAGCTCAGGTCAAGAATTTTCTTAAGTACAGCTTTGTCCAATTTCTTTCTTGTTGACCAGAAGTCAGGGGATCACTTTGAAAACTAGAAATGACAGACTGCAGGGAACAGAGAATTGTGTTAACGTATGTTACGCTTCCTGGTTCCTGCCAGCTATAAACTCCTCAGCCAAGCCCTTCTGTTGGGAAGCCTTTCTGTTGGCACACACACGGAAAGAGCAAGATGAAATGCTTCTTTTAGGAGGGAATGGAACTCAAGGTATAAAAAGCTTCAGAAAGTGACCTTTGCTCTGAGATTGCTTTGTCCCTCCATCGTGAGGGCTCCCAGAACTAGCAGTATCATGGGGCCATCCTGCTTGCAACGCTCAAACTCTTAGGAAGGGTGGAGATGGAAACTTTTGCCTGTTTCTTCTGCTCTCCCCACATGATCTGCAAAAAATGTCACTCACCCTGATTGCACTACTGTGGTCTCATCCTCCTGGATCGTCACTGCAGTGGCAGCTTGTCTGTAAGAAAGCCCTTGTCTTTGTAAGACCATTCAGGTCAGAGCATGGCTGGCATTGTTTCAAATATGTAGTTAGTTGGATATGAAACTGATAGGCCTTTTTTTGCTGGGCTTCTTTTGAAGCATGAAGTAACAGCATTATCTGAAGTACAGCTTTGCAGGAGCTGTGCTTGGCTCCATCTAATTGATACAAGAGCAGATACAAATTCCCAAACTGTTGTCCAATGAGAAGAGATTTGAAAACTCTGTGCAAACCCCTAGTAGTTGCACAGAAGTGCACTATTGCTACAACAGCATCGAGCCTGTCTCCACAAATAAGGAGATATCCCATTGCCAACATCCCAGCTCTGCCTCTCTCAATATGCTAGAGAGTAAGACACCACAGGTACCTTGATGACGGTAACTCCTATGAGTAGAGGGAATGACTCAGGTGATAAAAGAAGAGGTGGAAAAGAAGGCAAGTTTCTCCTTTGCCACAGTGAGGAAGGCATGAACCTACGTAATGGAGGAATGATCCTTCCCTAGAACACAGGAAAAGGGAAAGAAATATCTGCAGAACACCATTCACCTAGATTTCGTTCACTTAGTATATTTAAACAAGAAACAGTTTTACAAACTATTCTAGCTAGAACGACTGAGGTCTGTGGTCCTTGATATTAATAACCTGAGTGCTATCAAAAGTAAGGTTTATGGAACCTGTAGTTGAAGGTGGTTTACAGAGTTTAAAATGAGCAGAGTATCAGAACAGCTGATTTGAATCGCTAGTATTTCACAGACCATTTCACAGATCTATCGCTCAGCTCTCCTGTTATTGTGCTATCTTGTATTTGGCTAAACACATTTTCCAGCTATTTATCTAGGCTGGAATCCAAGAAATGGAAAGCTGCAGAATTCACCACTGCTTTATTAGCTTAATCCAGTGGTTAATCAGCTTCACTGTTAAAAATTTGTGCCTAATGTCCCATTTGAATCTGTATGACTTCAGTTTCCAGAAACAGGGGTTTTTTTGTTTGGTTTGGTTGTTTTTTTTCCTGTGTTTTTCTCTATTTAATTCAATTTAAGTTCCTTACTGTTATTTTATCTTTAAAAAGGTACTTCTAATGATGTCATGTCTCAGGTCTTCTTTGTGAGTGAACCTGTGTCTCACTCTAAAGCTGTCCTGCACTTCCCTTAAATCCTCTGCTGTGACCTTTTTATTTTTTTTTTGGCATATATTCCATTTTCTACATATTTGTTTTAAAACAGAAAAGCTAGAATTGTTAGCAGTATTTCAGAACCAAGTTTCACCTGTGTTCTATAGGAAAATGAACTTGTCTCCCTGACAGTGAGTACTGAATGTGACATTTTTAACTGAACATCACAATGGGAGTTTTTTGTGAGATGCTTGCACACTGTGACCTTTAAATCATTTCCAGAACCACGTTCTTGCAGTAAAAGTTCACCAACCTGTAAGCTTGCTTTGAATTTCATGTTCTCAGCTTTGCATTGTGGTAAACTACATTTTTTGAGGGTGCCAAACAGCCACAGCCTCATTGTGATTTACCATACCAGGTGTCTTCATTTGGTCTGCAAATTTCATCAGATCTTTGGATTCACTTCCACATCATTAATTCAAAAGTTGAAAACCACCAGTATTAGCACAACTGCACGTAAAATCCCACTACAAACATACATATTCAGTTATGAGAATTCATCACTGGCGTCTGTTTAAAAAATCTCTTTCCAGAATATTTTCTTACAGTTCCTTTACTGTTCATATACAATACTGATCTTTATCAGGATGCACTGGTATGCTGCCAGATTTCTTACCAAAGCCTAAATAAATTACATTTTGTACTTTTCTCAAACATGTACTATCTTAAAACTACTATTTAAAAATACCAAACCAAACCTGAAATCAGACCCACTTTAAAAGGCCTACTTCACATTAAAAAGAATTTTCATTGGCAGCTATTCTATGTTTGATAACCGACTCTTTAATAGCTATAATTCATGTCTAGTCTTCACTACTTAAGATTTATATACCTGTGACTTACATCAGGATAACCAGTATATACTACTTTGAGCCATCATCTCTGTCTTTGAAATATTGCTGCAACATTAACAGTCTTCCCGTCTCTTGGAACAGCTGTGGTGCTCCAAGATGTATTAAAACTAAATTTCAAAAGACAAGACATCCACCTGGCCAGTTCCCCAGGTCTGTGAGTACAAATTACACAGGTCTGGAAACGTAATAAAATTTTTCTTTTCAGATGTCTAATATTCTCCTTAGTTGCTATGGAATCAGAAAATACTTTTCCTCTTTTGATGGAAAAAAAAAGCACAGTATATTTTCTAATGATTTAACACTTTTTTTTTTTTTCCCCTTAATACTAACTTTATCATCTCCATCTAGTAGTGGGCCTAAAAAGAATTTATTTTCTAATAATCCTCAGCTTCTCTTTTTTTTTTCTATGCAATGCTAACATTCTTTAGCAATTTCTCTACATTTCATGACTGTATATGGCTCCTTACCTATTTTTCGTTACTTACAATTTTTTACTCACTAATCCTGTCCCCGACTTCATTACTGTGCCAAGCCCAGCTCTAAGCCAAAGTTGTCCCTTCTTATGGATTGGAACTGTCATTTTTAACCATCTAATAAATTAATCTTTGAAACCAACTATTTTCATACTTTTTAGTTTCCTACAGTTTTCCTCATAGTTTTTTCTGTTTTAAAAAATAATTCTTATACACATGCTGTGCATGCTTACGTGTAGCACACATTTTTATAATTACCATTTAGTGTAATCTTTTTTTCCACAGTGACAGCAATTAGTCTTGGTTTCTAGTCCACCAATCTTCCACTCCGTGATTAATTCTTCTTTATCATAATCTGGCACTACACAGTGCAGCATCACTCATGTAAGAAAAGTGCTGTCTCAAATTCTTAAAAAGTTTAACAATGTCTTAGTACTGGCAGTCTAAGCCTTCTCTCCTTAGTGTTCTACACTTTTAATGTAAAAGGATGATGTATTTGTTATAGAATAAACTGTTGAAAGATCAGAAGTTTTGTTGATCTGCCTGACTAGGACATGCTTGAAAGACCATTACTTTAAGTACAATCACTGCATTATGTGGCAGTAAAGAAGCAGACAGGACTAACAAGATAGACATGGGTTAAAGAACAACTCTCATGGATTACATTAATGCACTTGAGTAGTGCTGGCTGTCTTGCCTATAGGCAAGCTACTGAGAAATTAAGGATATTATATCCAAGCTCATATCTGATGCCGGCGGAAACAGGCCAAACACAGCTGCAATGGGTCATGTCATTGCGAACATCTGACACACTTACCCTTGTAACAAGAGATCCAGGTCATGGGCAAACTAGGAAAACAAAACGCAGTAAAATATATTATTAACCTCCAGGGATATCATTGCAGTCGGTAATGGTGACTGATTTTTGTGTTAATATTTCTTTTTTTTTTTTCCTACAAGCAAGAAGGATCTTCCAGACACCGTTTGAATAAGTAAAGGGATTGTGATTTCCTTGACAGTAAGGCTTAGATGAGACTGTGAACAAATAAATGGCTTGTAGGTGCAAATTCTGCTTTGAGTGATATTTGCATAGCTCTGTGGAAATTGGCAGGGTTGACTTTGTTCTGACAGATTTCAGTGTAGTTGTTCAGGATTTAAATCAGAGCTGAATTTCACAGTTAGCTGTCCTCCATACTAAGTAGTAAACAAACATATATAGATATAGGTTCACTTTGTTAACACTGTTTTAAAAACAATCAAACCAATAGTGCCTGTTTAAGGTAGAGGAGAGGGCAGACTGTAACATCTAGATTCTCTGCATCTAACAATCTTTTGGAATACAGGCAGTTTCAGAGAAGCACAATGATCTAAACTTCCAGCCTGTGCTTATTAACTAAAAGACAGCATTTGCATTTTTCATCACCACTAATGAAGTCCAAAATCTGCATCTGTGTACTCCTTACACTGCTGAGTGTCAATTAGCTTTATCCTCAAAGTACTGGCCTGAAGCTACTGGCCCTCCTCATTTCAGGATAAAAAAGAGTAGAAGAAGCTCTTGGTGGAGTGGCAGTGCCAAAGAGAAGCAAAAAGGGATAGATTTAGAGTTTTCAGATTTTTACATGTTTTTAAACATGGCTTATAATTCTTTATTGAGAAAAAGCAGCTGAGCAGGAATTACCTGGTCATTGGTCAACTTTCACACACTCCCTGGAATAAAATTGTCTTCACTAAAACCCTTGTGTGAAAAATAATTTATAGTAAGAAAATAATACCATGGGAATCACTTTCTTTATTTCATAGCATTGAATAACAGCTGCAAACTAAGGAGGAACATTTAGAAGTAGTGAAATTTTTTTATATGGACTATCCTGCTGAAGAAAAGAAAAACTATAATTATCCTTATGTTAATATAGAGGGAGCTAAACAAAATTTCTCAATGGTCTGAGCATGTTCAAATTGCATGTTAAGCCTCCTACTCTGTTTTCAATAATTTAAATGTCCAACTGTACATGGGATGGAAAAAAAATAGAAAACTGAGAGTGAATGGCAGAAAAGTCAAGGTTGCACATTTTTTCCATTCCAAACACAATCCAGTGGATGGGGAGTCTGACTGTGTGGCACAGACTGCTATAAGACAGTTCGCAAAAAAAGGATGTTGAATGCTAACAATTCATTAAGCCTACAAGATGTTGTCTATTTAGAACACAAAACAAACTTCACAACTACATATTCAAAGTCCTTAGGAGGGAATTGTCCTTACTCCTCTCAGCATTTAAGAGATGAGGACTCCTCAGCAGTTTTCCCATGTTTCTCATATCCCTCATATCCAAGTAACCCTCTACCTTGTAAGGTAGACTTGCAGACTTAACTCATCTTGTCCTCTAGGATGGTACCTACGGAACTGAGGAATCCTACTTTTCTGCAAGTCACTTCTACTACACCATTGATAATATTTATTATCTATTGTCAACTCATTACAGGACACTCCACCACTGCAGTCCAAACAGCTTGACTTTCCTGTGCTGAACAGTTATTGAAAATCCACAGCAGTAGAGGTGGCACTTGTTCAAAGGAGAACATTGTGCTCTGCTTCTTTAAGAGGGTGCTATGACTTGAACTAATAGAGCAACTCCTTCACAAAGCTCCAGGAATATCTGCTGCTTCTTGGAAAAATTCTAGATCTAAAAATGACCATCTCCAATGTACAAAGCAACATAATCTTCACTAATTTTCCTGTACCAGAATATGCAACCAGTAACATTATTCAGTATAGCCATTAAGTCTGCAGTGCCCAAATTAACATCTAGTTTTCTGTCTGCCAATAGCTGCTTCTAAAATAACAACCAGGATCTGGACAGAGTCTGAGTGTCTACTGAATAGTACAGGCCATTGATTACAACTGGGAGAAGTTCAGCCTGTAAATCACAACATTTATCCTTCTGGCTGGAATGGATAAGAACTATGCAGGAACAGATGTGCCTCAGACAAATGGACTGGCAGGCTACAGGGACTTGGGTTCACAAAAAGCTTCGGAAAAAATACATGGAGCTCTTTTGCGTAGAAACAGCTTTCAATGCTGAAGTACAACAGTCTGTGATATTCCTCCAGAAATACTTGCATCAGGTGTATGTAGCTGCAATGTCAGTGTGGAAAAAGCACTGTTAATCAAGACAAATGCTTGAGATGAGGTTGTGTGATGGGGCCAATTAACTCAATGTTTGAGAGAAATGTTTCGCGTGAAGTAGCAGTCCCAGGGCATCTAGTACTAACCAAGGATCTAGCCCTAGATCTCTGAAAGAGGAGAAAGATAAAGGCAAATGGAATTAAGACATACAAGCAAATGACTAAGCGGTGCTCTGATGGCCCATTAATGACTCCCTTTTGAGCTCTCTGAGGGCTGGTCTCAGGTTCCTGTATTTGGAACCAACCCGATCCTGTTGGAAGTCTGGGCTCTGATTCCTCTAGAATTGAATCATTTGAACATCCAGCTTTAACAGAATGGCTTTGGAAACAGGTGGGCTCCCAAGGACTTTCCAATAGGCTGTTAATCCTTGAGGCTTGCAGGCAGGCATTCTGGTCCAAATTAGACATGTTCTTGGTTGTTGAGATGAAATGCAGATAACAGCTGTGTGCATAGAGTACAAAGACAATGTTACTTGTCCAGAAAATGTTATTCCTGTTCCTCAGTACACAAGTCCTGTAACATCAGTCTGAGGAGGGGAGAAGAAAGACCTTAGGCACAGACCTGTTCCCTTCTGAGGATCAAACCATGACTCAGTCCTGCAGAATGAGAATTCCTTCCCCTCTCTCCTGCAAAAAATAAGTCTGTTCTGATAGTCTTAATCTGATCAGACTGAAGTCCCCATATATGAATTCTCTCTGTGCAGGTATTTGCCAAGCATTTTAAAGAGAACAGAAATAAGTTATTGAGCAGAATACAACAAAAGAGCTAAAAAGCCATGAATTCAACTGCATTTTCCCTGGCTTTCTGTAAAGAAGAGTGGGCTAGCAGAGGAAGTAAATGAGGAGTCTACAAACCTTGTTCACTGACAGTCCTTAACATGCAATTTCACAAACCAGGGCTTTTCTGACTTTCCTGTGTCAGGAACATTCCACGTCTCTGTCCTTCTCTTTCTCCAAGAATAGGTGTTCTTTCCATTACTCCAGTACAAAGAAGACAAAGGGATTGAGATTCTCTTACTTTTTAAAGAAAGGTGGCTAAACGAGAACAAATTACAATAAAAATCCCCAACTTCACATTGAAAAAACAAAATGGAAAAATCTCTCTGACCACGTATAAGAATTGGGAAAGCTGCTATTTCACAGCTTCAACAATGTGACAGAAAATTGTGCAAAAATAGCTGCAGTTCAAGAAAGAAATTCCTGTTAATGAGCCATCCCCATCCACGAAGGCGACTCTCAAGTGTGAAATACAGCTTTCAGAAAAAAAAGTAGACACCTTTGATAACACTTACATGTGAGAAATTTGTGGCATTATGCCAAAAATAGCAAATACAAATTTTACTGTCCAGACAGCTTTGCCAGAAGTAAATCATCCAAATTTTGCTTGAAATTATATGTAAAACCTACTTATGAAAACTATACAGGAAATACTTCAACGCTTGATTAAAGTGAGAAAAGAACACAACCTGTGTGAGCAACTCCATGGTAGAAGTGACCCCAAGCCTCCTTAGATGGCTCCCTTAGATAGTCAAAGAACATTGACATGAAGGTCAAAAAAACATGAGCAATGTTGCCAATTGTTCGAAGGAAGGAAGGAAGGAAAAGATGCCGATGCTGAGATACAGGTACGCGTTGCTTGCTTTTGGCAGTCACAGATGTTAGCAATGGATGGGGCAGCTAATCTGACATATTTCCCTGCCAACAGAGGATTCCTTCCCTTATCTAGAGCTTTGCTTCCATCTAGTTTTAACTTTCTTAATAAGCGAGGCTCTCCCTGTTTCTACTAGAAAAGAATATTTCATAGTCTAAAACTGAGCACATTACATTTTTTTACTTTCTTTTAAATTTATCCCGTTATTTATGTTTGCTGCTTCATTAAGCAGAGTGACTATGCCTACTTTTGCTTGGGTAAGCAATTTTCTTCTATTACTCACACCTTCTCGGCTATAAGAAGAGAGTTGTTATTTTAAAGTAGTCCTGAACTGAATGACTTAGATTGAGAAACAATTAATCTTTGAAACAATAATAACTAGAATTGCCAGATACTGACCTCTGCCAATGTGATTGTTGCTCCTTACCACAAAGGCATATCTCAGGACTCACACCGAATAGGAGACATCTATTTCTACACAGAATCATCACAGAATCATCACAGAATCACCACAGAATCACAGAATGGCTGGGGTTGGAAGGGACTTCTGATGATCACCTAGTCCAATCCCCCCGCCAAAGCAGGATCACCTAGGGCAGGTTGCAAAGGAACACGTCCACATGGGTTTTGAAAGTCTCCAGAGGAGGAGACTCCACAACCTCTCTGGGCAGCCTGTTCCAGTGCTCCGTCACCCTCATAGTAAAGAAGTTTTTGCTGATGTTGAGGTGGATTCAAGGATGCTGGCTCTGTCTGAGGGTAAAACATCCAGAATGACATTAATCCTCCTCCAGTGCTAAAACCAGTTTATTAGCCCTCCATTCACTATGAATGGAAATCACCTAGACTAACAAATTGGGCTCTGGAGAAGGTCTACTTCAGCAACTGAAAGGGGCATTGAAGAAACTCTGTTCTGAGATTTAGAATTGTTCCAGTAATCAAAGCTGTTGAAAACACAGGGACTAATAAATGCCCAGTATGAGGTTCAAGGCATATTCTGCCTCCTGTTCTGCACACTTATTCACCTCTATTTTTGATTGCTCTTATTATATTGTGGATACTATTTTTATTTATAATCTGATTAATGTATGTCTATTTAAATGTAAATATGTGAAAGGAGAGATTACTTTCAGCAGATTTATGTATCTGTTGTCTAGGGACAAAAGTAACCCAGTAAAATGAGAAGAGCCTGGGGAAAGAAATTAATTTCTGATGGCCATTTTATGTCATATATATACTAAAACTGGAATACATATTCATAACGCAAACAAAACTTCTGTTTATTTAAATTTTTATTTCCATGATTTGCAAAAATGAATCGTCTGTAATTCATAAAGCCTAATAAGTTTCTGACTCCCTAGTATTGTTGGGAAACAGAAATACTTGAATGGTATAAAAAAGAATGTTTACTAGATTTGATAAAATTGGCATCAAACTTGTTTACACTTATCTGAAAACCAAGTTTTAACAAAATGACTACAGTAGCTTGAAGTAACTTGCTTTGCTATTCACGGTGAGAGACTTAAACACTCGCCACCTGGAAATTTCTATCAATGAGCATATTGACCATCCTGCACTTTGCCTTCCTTTGAGGCTGTTTTGAACCTTCCAATGACTGTATCGCTGTGCAATTTAATTTGATTTGAACCCCAAGAGCAGGCAGGAGCAATAAATGGGGAGATTGCTAAGGAGTAAGAGGTACAATGAAGTAGACAACCCCCTCAATTATATACTCACATTTTGATTCTTTCATCATATGATGTGTTTCTAAAGAGACGCACTTTAAAACTTATCAGTTCTCAGCTTCTTCCAGCGGTCTTCATTCCCTTGTATCTTTCAACACCTTGTGAAGCTTTTTTAAAAACCCAAGTGCTCTCCTTGACTCAACCCTTTCGTTTTATAACACAGCAATAAGGCTACAAGATAATTTCCATTTAGATTATGTTTTCTTTGTAGGGTTATGACAACACTGGATGTATGAAATTCATAATCCCACTTCTCACAGAAGTTCTTAGTATAGTCATGTGCTCTCAATATAGAGATATCTCAATCTATAGATAGATAGATAGATAGATAGATAGATAGATAGACAGACAGACAGATAGACAGATATTAAGTGAACAGAATTCATACCTTCACTTATAGGAAAATACTGAAATAACTTTCACGATTTGAAAACATTACTGCAGCTATAATCATTAGTACTACAGTACAATCTGGCCTGTAAGTAGGACAGATAAGCCTCTCCAATGACAATTACCTTCCTGAATCTTATCCTCTATCTGTTCTTTTAATATATGTTGTTTCCCGAGACAATTAAGAACTGGATATTAAGAACTGACACAGAAATCTAGAGCATCAAAATGAACTATATCACGAACACACGTTAAAGAGACAGCAGAAAATTACAAAATCTATTTAAACAACAAGCTGTCAGCCTAAGGACAAATGAACTTATTAGATTTCAATAATCACATTTGGCATCTCCTCTTAATTGTACCTGGGAAGGCAAAATGTGATGCAGCTGCTCCTGGCTGGCTAGCAATGATGTACAGACTAGGGAGAACATTTTCCAAATGTGACTTTCCTTCCCCAAGATCTGTATTGCCAGAAGTGAAGCCAAGGGAAACAAATACTTTGCTTGATTTCTTTCCTATCACAATGTTTCTCTTTTTTGAGCAAACCAGGCAGACAAAAAAAATAATTAAATAAATAAATAAATAAATAAAAGAGCATCAATGGCAGCATTTTAAGAAGGGCTTAATTTGCTAGCTGTCATTTACTTAATTCGTGTTTATGCTTCAAACAAGCACAGGATAAAGTTCTGGGGTAAAAAGAATTGGATAATACTTCACATTGGAGTCCTGTAATAGGCTCATTAAATATCAAATCAATTTACTAATCAATTAACATCTTCAGTACCTTTGTAAGGTATTGGTAGCTTGTTGTTTGTTTGTTGTTTTTTTTTTGGGGGGGGGTGTGTTCTTTTTTGACTCAGATGAGGAAAATAAGAATAAGGATTTGAAGTATGCTTCCAGGCACACTCTCCAATGAGATCCTCGTGTGTTACCGGGGTGTCTGAGGTAGAATCCAACCGATTCAAAAAGAAGTGGAGTTGTCAGCAGAGCATTTGCTTGGAAACCTTCACTCTGGAATTAATTTCCTCATCTAGATTTGAACTGTGTCAGTCTACTGGGCTGACTGGCTTGTGCCAAACCTAGCTATCTCACTGGGGTTTCAGAAAAGTGGTGGGGAAGGGGACAAGCAACTCTTCTTCCTAGGATTTAAAGGGTACCAGCTTTCCATTTCTTCTGTGCATTTTAATTAGATATAGTGTGGACATGCGCAAAGAGTGTGGCTGGAGAAAAATGTTATTGTTTTTGATTCATTATTAGCTTGGATATTCATTATTGGATATTTACATTTGGAATTTGTTTTAATTTATGTGAGGAGCACTTACAATTTTAAGTAGGTGTTCTTTCAAGATTCATTTAAAGCAAAAGAAATAAAATAAAATTACTCCAATGGAACTATAATGTGAAAAAAACCCAATCTAAACATTTACTGGTAAGCTCTGTTTCAAGGAGCTCATATCTAAAGAGGTGAGAGGCAGGATAACAAGGCTACATGTAATTTTCACATGTTCACTACTAGCACAGATGTTAGACTGAGTCCTAAAGACAGGAAGGATCTTGTAAATTGTCCCATCATGGCTGTAGCAGAGATGAGGCAGGTGTGAGGAAAGTTAGTCTTCACTGGCAAAAAAAGAAAGTCCGATGGGAGTCATCTCACTCATGTTAAAGGTGACTGATGGGTCAAAGGCAATGAGGACAGTTACTCAATTCATCGTGATTTGTCCTGGGCTATATCACATCATTAGCTACTTTGACAAACGAGAGAGAATTGCATTAGGGCATGATCAAGGATGAAACTGAATAGTTTACAACTGTAAGCAGCACAAATATTGACCTTAATGACAGGAAAACGGAGCTGTGGCAATTGCCAGAGAACAAATGGGGTCAGCACCGTTCTTTATTATGGGATGAACCTATGTGTGAACCAAGAGAGGCAGGAACCCACAGAGAGTAAGGAGGTATTGCAAGTGAAGGGGCACAAACACCAGGTGATCAAGATGGAAGTCAACAGAACTTCTCTGCAGGAGTAAGGAAAATCAAGTGCTTGTGACAGAGAAGGAGGAAGTAGGAGGAAAACTGAAGGTAAACATGATAGTTACATTATAAGTTCGGTTTTGTTTTGGGGGTTTTTTTTGAACAAAATATATGACCCTTGCAGAAAAAAAGGACTGAATTCAGGAGTAAAGAAAAAATGGCTAAGATTACAGATACAGCATTTATTTGCATCGCACAATAAAGATGTTAACTTAGGAATAATGTCTTTTTAACAGCACAAATTGGATAAAGATGGTTTAAGCTACTCAGATGAACCTTATAATAGGGAGAAAGCATCCAAAGAGCCACAAAGGAGTGAACTAAGGAGAGAATTGATGCGCAAACAAGAAATGGTCAGACAAGAAGCAGCGACCTGAAAGCTACAAGGGCAGCAGCAGGCCGGGGGCAATAGAAAGGGCTAACCGTGACAGGAACTCAAACTGCACCCCTACATCCCCCGTCTCCAGCTGAAAGCGGCTGGAGAGCAAGGGCACAAGAACAGCCCAGGGAGAGCGCTTGTGAAGTCAGTGGTAGGACTGCTTGGGTCGGGACAGGCGCACACACTGGGAACGCAGCGGAACGGGTGGCTGAGCAGGCCGGCAGGGCCACTGGGGGCGTTCTTTGCGCTTGGGAGGACACGAGGGATTCGTACCCGTAGCGCCGGCGCGGCCTCAAAGAGAAGCCGCAGAGCCCTGCCCAGGCAGACGCGCCCCCATTTAAAGGCGCCCAAAGGCCCCTCCCGGCCCCCTCCCCTCAGCACCGCCGGGCACGTGACCCCGCCTTCCGCGCCTGGCTACGGCTGGCCCCGCGCGCTCGCCCCGACTCGCGACTTGGCGGCCGGCAAGGTGGCG
>VWZK01007615.1:78305-131051 GCA_013396935.1 Baryphthengus martii | reverse complement strand
CGGTTGCGTGAACCTCAGATGGGGCTTCGCCGGGGGGGGAAGGGGCGGGGGGGTTGGCAGCCTGGCTGATGTGCGATCCTCTGGGAGCAGGGACTTCCCGTGGAAAATCGGGTTCTGTCAGAGGGAATGGGACCTTTGTGTCCAGAGGAAAGCTAGGGAAAGTCTATGAGCTCGCTGTCCATCTGGTGCCAGAGCAAGCTCCACTTCTTTTTTTGTTCTCTGACATAACTTGTAGCAACTTAAAACTATACCAGAAGATTCCACGAAAAAAAAAAATCTTGCTAAAAGGTACTTCGCTGTGCAGCGTGTGTTTGTATCACAGGATACTTCTTGCCAAGTTGGTACTGAAATGTGGGGGCTTAAACTCACAAAGGCTGGGGGGATATCAGATTATAGTGTATATAGAAATCAGTTGTGTAGGTTCTTCAAGATACTTGTTGATTTTTTAAAATTTTATTCTTAGTATTAAATGGCAGTTAAATGCTTAGACCACCAGTGCTTCATACTTACTCTCATAAACGTCCGTGTGTTGTTTAGATGAGGAAATACTGTCAGTGTGGGAACTGATGCTAACGTTCAACTTCTTAGATAGTGGGTTTTTTTTTACTGTTTGTGACTTGGCCAGGATAACACAGTTTCTGGTGGTCTTTTGTGATGAGTTAGTGTTCAGAATCTTTTCTTTGGATGAGCCAGAAGGAGGGAAGTAGTTTTACTTTTGAAGGTGCTGGTTAGTTTGTGCTTGAAAGGATGAGTATAAAACAATGATTGCCAGAGGAAAAATCTTGCTTGGCACTCCTAAGAGCAACCCTTTTTTTGTCAGCATATCTGTCTCTGGAGTTGTGTGACGGCAACTGATTTAACTGCAAACTACTGATCTTCAAAAAAACTTTGCTTTTTTTCTGTTTTTCTTCATATAATTATAATAGTAACCATATTGGGTATCGTACCAAAGAGTCTCTTTTTGCCCAGCTCTAAAAGCTGTCATGAAGCAGGTGCATAAGAAAAAGGCAAGTGTACGTGATGCTGCTAAGCAATATTTGCCCAGCTTCTTTCTTTCAGCTCAAAGATCTTGCTGATACACGTGGGTTTTCTGATGTATTTTGTAACGCTAAGTGATATTTTAGGAGTGTCTGTTCCATGTACTTTTTCGGACTTTGTTGAACCTGGGTAAACTCTCAGCATCTGTTGCATTCTGATAGTTTCTTAGGTCTGCTACCTGGTTTGAATGATCTTTTTTTTTTTTTTTTTATGGCTACTTCATTTACCAATTCGTGTTTATGTTAGAAGATATAGTAATGCCACTTAGTGCTTACATTAGGAGACAGCGGGAACGACTTCATTCCCGTTCAGTTTGTGACACTTACTTGATAGGCTTGCCTCCGAGTTGTTTCCTTCCTGCAGTGAAAAGGCATAGCATGCTTGTTTCCCAGTAAAAAGTTCTGTACTTTTATCGTCCTTGTTGACATTTTGCGAACCTTCTCTAGTTCCAGTAGCAACTTTTTCTTTTAGATGAGAGAACAGAAACTGCACACAATATTCTAGATGTGGGTGTGTTCTAGGTATGTGTACCAGCATCGTTTCCTCTCTTCTCTCCTCTTTTCCCAAGTAATTCATCATGCTCAACTCATGATGTGTCTACACAGATACTTGTGCTAGCTCAGAAGAGTGAACAGTATGAGAGAAGGGTAAAATCACTGCATTTCATGTAGTGATGGGCTAAGGCTTCTTGATCTGTAACATGAAAAAGTCATTGTTTGTTGGAAGAGAGCGAGTGTGCTTCTCCCAGTTTCTGCAAGTGCAAGTTGCTTTGAATGTTATGAAATTAAAGCCTGAACTTTCGAAATAAAGCTGAATATTTAGTGCTAAACTTAGCGTGCTTTTTTGCAGTGGTGTCTATCAAAGCCTCACAAGATACTTTTGTCTTGTGAAGTCAGATTCCTAATAGAACTTTTACTTTTCACTTCTCTGGACAGGATTGAAGGGAAGAGATACCAGGATACTTGGTATCTGGTATGCAATGCAAGATTGTTGTTCTTGCATGAACCCTTTCAGGTGAATGAAGTGTCAGTAAGTTGTGAGTTTCATACAGGTAGAATTCAGCATTGGTTGACATTTTCCAAACCATGAATATTTTCTCTGTAGTAGGTTGTACAGCCATGTTGTTTAGAAGACAGTCTAATTCATAGGGCTGGTGATTGTATAAGGAACAGAATAAACTTACATAGAAAAGCAACATACAGATTTTACTGTCTCTTGCCTGTGGCTTTGACAAGCTTGTAGTAGTGTTCTGAACTATGTTTTGCTTTGCTATTAAAAGTATTATTGCCATTTCTGCACAATTGGAAATGTTAAATATCATTCACTTGCACAGGCTGGAGATTGAGCTGTTGTGAATGACTTCATTTTTTAATAAATGCAAGCCGTTTACTAGCCATAGTAACCTGGCTAGTTAGTTTTGCAATTCAGGAGATTAACTCAGCTGCATTGCTTCGCTGTGACTGATGAAATAATGAAAATAATGTGAAAAGAAGAGACCAATTCTTGAACAGATAGATTTCCATTCTTGCGCTGTTATTTTCCTCTGCAAACATTGCTTTACTCGTGGGACATCCTGTGTTGAAAAGTAAATATATCGTTATATCAGAGTTTGTAACCTCACTTCTCTGTTTCTTTCTTATTTTCTCTCCTGTGCAGGATAATGTTGAAGGTTCAGTTTCTGTTACAAAACAGAGAACGGGATCCATTGGAGATCGCCCAGCAAGACCTACTCTTTTAGAACAAGTATTGAATAAAAAGAGGCTGGTAAGTTTTGTCTTCTTAGAGGTTTTGAACTCAAATCAAGGAGATGTAACACTGTTTTAACTATTTAAGAAGAAAAAAATCAATCTAATGATCATATGTTATATATGCTTATTTTCAAATGTGAAATACACTGCAGAGCTGGTGTGTGTCTCAGCCTCTGTGTGAAGAATATGAAGACTGAATTTAATGATTGCCATGTTAACTCAAGTATTTTGGTAGTACTAAATAGACACAGTTATTTCTTTAGGATAAGTAGTGGTTATAGTATAACTGAAAAGTTTTTAACTTGTTAAACCAACTTTTCTGTAAGCTTTAGATAGAATGATTAGATCTGATGTAAGCTCTAATTATAGTAGTGTGTTTTAAAAGTTGTAGACCTATCTTATCACACTTAAAGTTCTGTGTATATTTGTTGGTAAAACAAACTGTGTAAGCAAGCAGTGTGACTTGTAATAGTTGTAGACTGCATGATCAGCATGTGTTGTAAGTTTTTAAACATTTTTATTGCTCCTTTAAGTATATTTAAGGAATGAAGCCTATTGAAGTACTTACATTCAGTGCTTATTGTTTCTTTGACTTCTTCATTACAACTTTTTATGTCACTGGTTTTACAATCCTTTCTCCAAAAGCTAATGAGACTGTTTGCCTCTTTCTCTGTGAGCCGTGCAAAGCAATTTAGCCATCCTCATTAAAGTGCTGTAGTGCTTTTTCAGAAATCCGAAAATCTTTCAAGAAACATGATATCAGTCTTAAATATACAACTATATAGATTTATTTTCTTGAATCGTTTTTCAATAATAGAACCTATTTGATGATTATGTCTAAAAATCAGAGGTGTACCGGTAGCTCTTCATTTTTTACAAGGAAAAGGTAATGAACTATGGAGTTTTTTATTCATGTTATCTGTTGTGCTTTACGCCCTCCTTACTGAATGTTGTCTCCTTTCCTGGCTGTTTCTATTCATTCAGCCTTTTAATTAAATTTGAAAGGTATGTTATTAATGAAATATTTTTTTCTAGAAAAGCAGCAACCAGAAGCTCTTTAAGTAGATCTTGAGAGCTTTTGCACAGTTATGTCAAGGCATTTCAGGAGTTGAGGTTTCCTTAAGTATTCTGATGAACTGAGATTCAAATTCTTCTTGACATGGTTCTTCCCTCTTCTCTCCACTTTGACTCAGTTTCTCATTCAGCATCATTTCTTCTAGAATTTTGTCTTTGTTTTGTACATATGTACGTAACACAAGGCCTGAGGGTCCTGTGTTGACCCAGAAAGCTTGCTCTCAGCCTGTTGCATCCAGGGCTGTTCCATACCTCAAGTTCCTGTGGGTGAAAGTTGGGTATCACTGGTAGCTGCCTGCAGGTTTATCACTTCAAAGTGGCAAGCCTGGATTACAGAGTTGCAGTCCCAGTACTGCTTTGGTTGCATCAGTGAAGTGACCATGTGTAATGAGCAAGTAGCCTAGGGAATTAATTCAGCTGAAGAATAACCATTTTTCTGCATTCGTTTTTGGAAGGATCCACTCCAAACCTGATTTGCCATTTGACCTTACAAACACTTGCACTGCCACCTTGCAGGAGTAGGAGTGAACAACCAGAGCTGGATCACAGACTGAAACTGTTCAGGCAAGGAGCCAGATCCAAATAGTTTTAGATACATTTTGTCTTTTGACTGATAGCAGAGGGTGGTTTTTTTTTTTTAGCTCAGTCCTTGAGGCTGAACTGCTGTTTTGAGACAGAGGGAAATGAGGAAATGATTGAACACTTGGCAAACATAAAATCATAGAGCATCTTGAGTTGGAAGGGACCCATAAGGATTATTGAGTCCAACTCCCTGCTTCTCACAGGACTACCTAAAACTAAGGCATGTAACCATAAGCATTGTCCAGATGCTTGAACTCCTGACAGGCACATGAGCTTTGCTGCAGAACTATAGTATTTTATTTACTTATTTTAGTGTTTTGGGGCTATCTGCAGTGGGAAATGTAGAAACTGGCTCAGAACTAAAGCACGATTGAAAAGTGTTTGTTTTCAGTTTCTCAGCATGATTACTGTTGTTTACTGTCTTTTGAGGTTTTTTTTTTTGCGATATTATATATTAATGCTGTTTCTTGTTATCTGCTGATGCCCTGAAACACTTTCTAGATGTTGGGGTGTTTGTTTTTTTTGTGAGCATGTTTTGTAATTTTTCAGTATTTAATTGAATTCTCATTTATATGGCTGTATTGATTTTGGCTGAGATAGAGTTAATTGTCTTCACAGTAACCCCAGATAGTGGGGCTATAGTTTGCGTTTGTGATGAAAACAGTGTTCATTACACAGCGATGTTTTAGTTATTGCTGAACAGTGCTTCATCCCACTGCGGGGCAGGGGGAGTGAGCAAGAGGCTGTGTGCTGCTTAGTTGCCTACCAGGTTTAAAGAATGGGTAATATTCAAATTGATTTAATAGACAAATATTGTAATATAAACATAATCACTACGGTAGCTATTTAATATATGTAAGTTCTTTAAAAGCCATTTTTCTCTTTCTTGCAGTCTCTGCTCAGAAGTCCAGAAGTAGTGCAGTTTCTACAGAAACAACAGCAACTGTTAAGTCAGCAGGCTTTGGAACAAAGGCAGCAACAGTTTCAAGGAGCACCTGGGTAATCAGAACAGAGCAGTGACCTGCAGAGGAGTCTGGTACTGAATGAGGAATAGGATGTATATTTTATAAAAATACAAAGAATCAATGTTTAAAGGAAAACTAAAATTGCTGCTGTTACATATTTTGCTTGTTTCTTGTTTGCACTTTTGAACTTTTGAGCTGCTTGGGTGTCTGCAAACTTGTGAGCAAATCTGAAGGAGTCTATTTTTATTCATTCTTTTTAAAACTTCATTTTAATGTTTAATTTTTCAATAGCAATTTGTTTATATTAGTAATGTTTAGCTGTACACCCTTTTCCTACCAAAGTCTTCCACTAAATTAACATTTTTCTATATAAGGATTTACTGTTAAACAAGTCACTCTTTGATGACAATCATTGAAGGAAGTGTTACTTTCTATGGAAGTTATGAAATAAAGTCCTGAATCTGAGCCAGTCCAGTGGCATGACCTAACAGCAAATGCTCAGGGATATGAGAAACTTATGTCCAGTAGAATCTTGCACTAAAGGCAAAGTCATTGTGCCATCAAGAAGTCAATCCAGTGGCTCAGAAAAGTGCAAATCAGGTGACCCTCCTGCTGCGTATTCATTATCTGCAAGTTGAGTAGGTTTGAAAATGCTTCATTGTCTGTGCAAAGCACGTAGAAAAATTAGTGTTTAAAAGTTCCAAAAGAGATAAATGCCAAAAAAGCTTTAGAGACTAATTAGGTGGAACATATGCAACCGAGAGTTGGACCTTGTTTTGTGGAGTTATTTATAAGGACCAGCCTCTCATACATGAAATAAAACTTAATTCACAGATGAGATTATCTGTCATTTTTAAGTGACTAAATTTCAAAGCTTTTAACTCCTAATAGCAAATGCATCTAAAACCTACAATGTCATTGTGCATTTTTTTCCTTTAACGTAGTCTTTTTCTTAAAAAAAAAAAAAAAGTAAAAATTCTTCTGTTAAGACAACTGGTATCTAATCAGGTCTAGTGCTAGACTGCTCAGGTTTTCAGCCGCTTCAGATGAACTTGCAATTGGTTGGGTTAAGAATCCAAACGCTATTATGCAATTGTTGAATCCCATGTTTTGATTTTTTAAACAAAGTTTTGTATTAAACCACATTTCCGAACAGAGGTTCTCTGAATGATGTGTTCTCTGAATTGAAGTACTACTTGGATACTGCAGCAGTTTGATCCGCTGAATAATCTCTCTTCAGGAGTATTTGTTAGTCTTACAGATTTTTTACAAGCTGTGCTTTGTGTATGTATAGAACTTGTTCAGTAGGGATTTATTGTATTTAGCATTGTGCAAAGTCGTTCTTTTAAAAAGAACTTTGTATCAACAGATCTGGACCAATAAACGTTTGAGTAAAATCTTTGTTTTTATCTAAAAAAACCAAACCGAAAGCCTGGTCTTTTTTGTTCTGTTAAATGTGTATGTTGGTTTTTTTTTCTATACTAAAATGGCTAGCCCTGACTAGGTAGCATTCAAACTTTTGTGTTCCAAGGCTCTTGTTAGAGAAAGTTATTAGCTTTAAGTAAAATCAAATTACTCTTTTCAGTGTGTCAGAATATATGTGAAAATGTAATGGGCTGAAATTGTAGAATCAACGTATTTGGTTTTGGTTTAAATGGTCAGCTTGTGAGAAGATTTAGGTAAACAGAAGTTTTTAAAAAAAAAAAACAAAACAAACAAAAGAAACCACAAAAAAAAACCCTTATGGTAGAAAATGGGCACAGGGAGTGTTTAAGACAGTGCTGAACGAATGGATTACATCAAAACAAATGGAAGTTACTGAAGCTGTGTATAGAGATGCTCAGCAGAGCGCAGCTCACCTATCCTTTATTTCTGGTGGTCTGTGATAGTGGTTCTTGACAGGATGGTGCAGATACCAGGAGATGTGCTGATAACAGGGTGTCCTGTTCGGGCAGTGTTGGATGGGATTCCCAAGCTCTGTGTGAACCCAGTAGTGTCCGTGTGGCTCCAAAACCATTATGTCGTCCTCTCCCTTACTTCTGTTATTGCAGAACAAAATCTGAATTTTAGGAAGATTAAAACCTGACTTCTGTTAACAGTACATTCTTACTATATTTGTCTTTTTCCTTGAGCAGTTTGAGATCTGCACGGCTGCAAGTCTGTCTTCCCACCGATGTCAGTCTGGTCCACAGCTTCTGTCATAGGGCAGCATCACTGCTCATTAACTGCCTGTTGGGTCAGGGCTGCCTGCTTCAAAAGTAAGGTCTACCATCCTCTTGAATCTTCAAATCTACCACAGGACGGGGAGGGGTGCATATACTTTGTAACGTGCAGATTTCATGCTGTATATATTTTCTACCCATTTTATAGTGTCGAGCATCTCATTCTGCTGGGAGTGTTGCTTCATCCCGTTACTCGCTTGGTGAAATCACTGATTTCTCTTGCTTCAGACTGACTTTTATGAATAAAGACTTTCTAAATGTTCTGGTTCCCAAAGTCACTGGCAATCAGCCTGGGATCTACAGCTTTCCAGGGCTAGTATCTTTCAAAGAGGAAAATGAGAGACAAGGGAAAGAGCTCTTAAATCAGAAATATCTTTATTAACAGTAAAACACGAGACGTGAATAATCCCTTTTACAATAGAATAATTCCAGCCAAAGAAAATGGGAGTGTGTTAAAAAGTGTATTGTTCAAACATCAGACTAAATATGTTGACTTCAGAATGCCTCAAATCAAATGCAGCAGGAGGAATGCTTCTGAAAATGTCCACTTGATTAGCGGTTGTTACATCTTTGATACAACAGGACATGGGATCGGAGGACTCTGAGCTGCCCTGATCTCTCAGGCTCCTGACACGAAGTATGTCTGAGAATTGTCATTCTCGAGAGGCAGGAGTGGAGGCAGCGTTCTTTAGGCAGCAATCTACACTGTGTTACAGAACATTGCGAACTGCGAGTAATACTGGATGGTGCAGACATTTTGCTTTGATTCTGACGGAAAAGAGAGGGCAGAATTGTTCATAAGCAGCAGTGACACTATTAGATCGATGTGTGATTCATGGTTCTTTTCTGTGCCAGACCAATAGCTTGTTACTGAACGCAAAAGCCCCCACACCTGGCTCACATCCACCAGTCTGGCCTCTTGACTGGGTAGAACTTTGCAACGTTACGGCTTCGTTGATCCACACAGAAAGGCCCGTTTCATCACTTTGTTCTCTCAGCTTCACTTGTTTCACAGAGGTGATACTGAAATGATGGGTTAAATTGCTAACACTGACTTAACCTGCAGACAGTATCCTGTGGCGCATTTAACTTGTATTTAAAAAGTATTATAAATAATTAAAACCTAATTGTTTGAGTAAGTGAAGAAAATGTGAATGCTCATTATCACCGCTCATGTATGTTTGTTCCCTTGCTTTTGTTTGCAAAGCTTCTCATGGACATAACTGAATTAGTAGGATTTAACACACATTTTAGCATCAAAAAACTATTCTGAAACATGATGTGCTCGCTACTTTGAAAGTGCAAGGGGTCAGACTTTACCAAGTCGTCTTCTAGCTTTTTGCTGATGAGGTCTGTATTTAAAATTATTAACTGGTTGGTCTATTCCTTCCTATGCTATTCATATGCAATATTATTTGAATACTAACACAGAATATAAAATAGCAGCATCCATGGATAATAAAAACACTATGAAGATCTAAAAACTGTTCACAATTAGCTGCAATGTTCATATTGGCTATAATGGAAGAGTAGCTGACTCTGGAGGACATAGTGGTTTATGCCTACCTTGCGTAAGAGACACGGCCTGCAAATTAGGCTCATGATCTATACAGGCACCAAGTTTGCAAGGATGGCCCAGGTGCAACTCGAGGTGTCCTCTTGATAGGACTCTCATACGCCTCACCTCCCTGGTAGGAAAGTGTGGCATGGATATGGCAATGTAATGTAAGGCACGCCTGGGCGAGCTGTTTGGAAAGCCCTGGGGTGCACAGGTTAACAGGATTTTGGCTGCTCCTGGCCACCACGGAGCTTCCTAGGAGTAGATCATCAGCATGAATCAAAGGTTGTGTTTTGTGCTGGTGCACAACGTGCAGAAGTTATTTCTCTGCCGAACAAAGACTAAATGCCCACTCGAGCTTTCTGTACCTTGCAGAAAGGTACTCCCAGAGCTGCCATTAGGAAGAAGCACTCTTTCAGTGTCTGCAATGAAGCCTCCAGGTTGAGAAGCTTTTTATTCACAAATTTAAAGTCTCATTTAATCTCTCTCCACGATGCAAGATGACTCTTATCAGGCTCTTTTTTTGATGGTGACCTGACCTCTTAGTCACTCTCAGGAAAGCAGTTGTCCATTCTTAGTTCCTGTTACAAATGTGATTTCATAGTCAGGAGTCAGAAGGCTCCTGCTGATTCCATCTTCCTTTGGACACTGCCACATCCCACCTGTGCACGAAGTGAGTTGCTTTATTGCAATTCCCAGCTAGGTGCTCTATATAATCCGTGTCTTTCAGTTGCAGAGTTTCTGTTCAGACTGCAGTTTTCTTTGAGGAGCACACATTTGGACATGCTTAAGAGTGTCCTTAAATGGCTGCCCCAAAGCTGACCTCCTCATTACTCCTCCGGCGAGGCAGAGGGTAATCTTGCAAGTGCAGTTTCCAGATGCAACCAGAGCCTACTCTCTGGACACCACTTGGCCCCAGCGTACCTAAAGGTTTAATCAGGAGGCTGGCAGACTCAGCCAGGCGGTGTGTATAGGAAGCACTAGATCAAGGACTGTGGTACTCCAAGCTGCTCCAAAAAAAGGTCTCGATGATTAGTTTAGATGTGAATGTAAAAAGCTCTAGTGAACACAATGGCTGCTCATATACTGCCTTGATAACCTCCAGTGATGACCACTGAGCATATGTGGTCGTATGCTTACTCCTCCCCTGTCCCTTCATCCCCTCAGTGCACCTCTGGCTACTGAAACTAACCGTGAACTCCAAGTCCCCTATAAAAATCGTGGCCCCTTCAGTGGGGTTTCCACTCATTCAGAAGGGCATGGGTTCACATGTTGTAGTGACAACCTGCTCTTCAGGCTTCTCCAGAACAAGGAGCTCTTGCCTTTGGCTTGCAGAGTGTGTGGGATGTTACACTCAGTACATTTCTGATGACATAAATCGATGTACTTAACTTTGAAAAACAGTATTTAATTACTCTACGACTCATTAATCTTTATTGGGTTTGGTTTTTGGTTTTACAGCTGCACCAGGGAAGTCTCTAGTGAGCCAAGAAAACCGGCCTTATTCCTGAAAGCCCTTCAAAGTTACTAAATTCAATCAAGCTTCCTTACAAATTGTTTCCATTCAGCCAAGAAGCAAACAGTCTCTGCCTGAGCTGCCTCAGTAAATCCACTGCACTGTTTGTGCAGTTCCTCAGTGGCTGGTGACACTTTCTGATTCACACAGCTTATAGGCAAAGGTGAGTGTTGTAAGCCAGGAAGAACATGGGCAGATTAGATAAAGTTACAGTCACAAATGCCCGATTTTCTCCACTTCAAGAGTTGTGGAGATGTTTACACTGAGATGTTTGCAGTGTTGATTTTATGCTGAGGGAACATATAATACCTTGCAACTCTGCCCTGCACTGAACCCATGCAGAAACAGCTCAGGATAAACATGCTTCATCCTGAAACCATCTCTACCAGAGAGCTCCTGCCTGTGGCAACAAGTTAACCATTGAATCTATGCACAGACCCACAGAATAATGTACATTGGAAGAGATCACTGCAGGGCATCAAGTCTGACACCCTGCTCAAGGCAGGGACCACTTGGAGAAGGCTGCTCAGAGCAGTGCAAGTCTTGACACAATACCTGCTGGGGACACAGAAGGAATGTCCCTAAGTCCAGTTGATGTTATGTGGGGCCACGGTTTGTGTCGCTGAGAGATTATCTTTCAGACTGAGCATGGCAAGACATGAAATTCTCAGGAGGAATGAAGATTCTGGTGGTATAGTCTCTGATGGGGAGGCAAAGCACATGCTGCACTGGTGAATGCTCCAGCCATCGCTAAACTGTACCTGATCAGCTGTGGCACTGCGAGGTTATGGGGACCAAACCATGAGAGCTGCAGTGCCACTGAATGGCTCCACACCATCCCTGTGCTAGATTTGCTTCTGTCACCTCTGGATGCAAAAGGCACATTCAATAGTGGTGCTGCTGAAGGACTGGCAGCAGTTAAGCAGTCTTCTTCTCTTCACCACTTCATAGGAAAACAAGTGGTTGACATACCGTGATGAATGCGATTTATGCCTCTGCCTGATCAAACTCCCACCACTGCCTGCTGATGCATGGTACTTCTCCACAGAAACTTTCAAGATGGTTTGAACTGCTGATGGCTCAAAAACTATTAAAAAAAAATCTGCCTTTGACCAAGTGGTCTCCCTGTAAGTGGTTTTAAATCTCTCAGGAAGCCTATCTCCAAAGACTGAGTATTAAATGAGTATATTTAAAAGCTTTAAATTGACTACAGGTTGATAGGTTCATGAAGACCTTTCAGCAGAAAATACCTCTTTCCAAAATGGGGAGACATGAGAAAGACACGGTTACATTGCTGTAAATGATGAGAAACCTGAATTTTTAACTGCTCTCAATTCACACATACTAGAAAAGCCTGTGAGAGAGACTTGGTTCAAAAAGAGAGGGAAGTAAACGGTTGATTAGCTTTACTTTTTATCACTGCATCTGGGCAGGCGTCATCTCCCCATTTACTTGTCTGCCTCATTCACTGTTACCATTTCTCCCTTGTGATGGGAGCTCTCCCCTTCTCTTGGGAAGGAGCGATCAGCTGTCATATGTTTACAGAGCGTCTCATACAGTGGACTAAGACCCCAGAGGCCATCAAACTAGGAAATAGTTTACACAGTGATACCAGCCTTCCCAAAGGCTAACAATTCTGAGATGGCTCTTGGCTTTGATTGCCCAGAATCAGGTGCTTTGATCCAACTTTCAGCAAATAGTTAAATTTGCTGAAATTCATCTCATCCTCATGCAGGCATTTTAAATAGACCACAAGAATGATGCTCCAGAAATGTCTCTTTACTTACTAGTAAGGGAATATTAAGGTAACTACTTTTAATGAGATGCGTGTGTGGACTGCATTGATGCCAAACCCTATTGGTATGAGGATTACTATAGAAGTAGACATACAGGAAAGGAAAAACTGCTCTGAATTTACCAACTTCCATTTAAAAAACATAGACGCTTACTGAGCAAGCACCATTACTAGGCTGGGAAAGCCACCAGCTCTTCCCTAGGGCCCACCTCACCTACTTTTGGCTATGTCCAATGTAGCAGTCCACCTTTGAGCGTAGTGACCCTGAGTTCCCTTTATATTCCATGGGAAGACATAAGCATGCTCAGGGCACACTGTATTTCACCCACTTGAAACACTCGCCTTACGATGAAACAAATGATGACCCAGAAGAACCTGCTTCTCTTCGCTGGTCATCCAATTCTCCTCTGCAGCATTGGCAGGAAACTGCGTTCTGGAGCTGCCTAAGAGCAAATGCACCTCAGAACATCCCCCATTGCTCTCTGCAGAGAAGATGACAATGCTGGGAATGTCTAAAACCAACCTTTCAGCCTCTCTCTATATTAGGAGGGAGAGAGGTTTCAGCCTAAAAGGCAAAGATAGAATAAAGGACAGAGCTAGATGCTGCACAGGAGAGGTGATTTTCCCTGTCCTTAACTGCTAAGAAAGCAAAGGGATGAGCAACATGAAAAGCACAGAGACATTACTGGAGACAGGGTACAATCAACATGCTAAAATAACATGTTACCAGTACCTCGGTACAGTGACACCGATGATGGAGGGAGCCGAGGAAAATGGCTTTTTCCAAACTGATCTCTCTCAAGTCTGCTAAACAGTAAATGGCACATCTGGAATTTCCATGTTACACTATTACTGGGTTTCCTTGCTGCAGGAGACTGTAAAGCTTTTCCTATCCCACAGTGACACTGCTGACGTCAAATAGTGACAGAAGAGAGTTCTTCGCATTTACAAATTTCCTATACAACTTGCTATGACTGCTCAAACTGAACAGTAATTTACCCTTCTGTGCCTTACAAATTCTGCAGGCAGCTGAAGATGCATTCAAATGAAGTAAGACTGCTAGTTTACTGATTTTTCTGCTCTATCCGTAATTACCACCCTGTAACAGGTATCATATAGCATCTAAAACACATGGAAAGTCTTTCCAATGAATGTTATTTCCTTTACACACATGATGCAGCTGAAGATTTCAGGCATCCTCTTCTAATTATGCAGAAAAACACATAGCACCAGATACTGTGTGAGAAGAAAAGAACCATTCTGCAAAACGGGATAATTCTGGTGTCTTCTAAGAAGGAATGACGCTGGAGAAGTTATCACTCTTTCTGACCCTTAAAGCAAAACAATTTTCAGTGGACTGTTATGCCTGGTAAGAAACAATCTTCCACCCTTTCAGCAAGGTAATGTGGACCATCAAAAATGTAACGTGTGTTTCACCTGCCTCCTCAGAAAAAGCTACCAAGTGAACCAAAGGTACAGGAGCTGCTTAAAGGACCACAGACAAAAAGCTTTTGAAAAAGGTTCTGCACATAGATTCACTCTTCAGTTGTTCGTGGCTTACACCACCTCACCATCATCTACAGGCAAGGTAAAAGCATTGCAAACGATGAAGCCTCTACCAAAGATGAGAAACCATCCATGGGGATGTACAAAGTGACTGGCAGGGAAGCCCTCTCCGTCAAACCCGAGCGTTGCAGTCAGATCCTGAGGACTGGCCCATGGCTGACTCCCACCTCCTTCTCATTGCATCCTGGGAGCATGGGGCTTCCTGTTCCCAGTACAGGGACTACCCCAATATGAATATAAAGTAATTATTCAGTTCTTCAATGCACACTTCATTTCCCTTTTCTGAATCACAGTTCAAGTCCCTTTTAGACGTACCCTTGATATCAGCACAGTAGTCTAACTACAGACAGTCCTAACTTTCAAACAAACTACATCAATACTGTATAATGGATAGGATTTGGTTTACATGCCGGATACATATGCAAATATGTATGTACTTTGCCAAAAAGCACTGGGAAGTTAATTAGTTTTTAAACATATAGGCATATATTTCAATTTTTTTTTTCTTTCCTTCTTAGGAGCTTGTTGCTTTTCAGTGCAGCAGCAGTACCGTACGCTACTGTGTTAACAGTATCAGACTACCCAGATGTGTCCAGAATGCTCTGGTAAGGCTCCAGTGCTGAACATGTCCTGAGGACTCTCGCCTCCTGCCAAATCCTAGGGGAGAAAGGGCTGGAGGATCTGTCGTCCCATTCTGCTTTGCAGTAGGGAGACAGACTGGAATTGCAGTTTAGTCCTTCAGTTCACTGGATAAAAGTCATCTCTATGCTTAAATCCTGTGCACCACCTAAGGTCCTCTTTTAGACCTGACATTAGGATGTAAAATGGATATAAATGGTGTAGAGATCTGACTTTGGTTGCCTGCAGAGGGGTGAATTTCACCTACTAGGAACAGCTACAGCCAGGTTTCTGAATCCGCATGAGAGTGCTGAGAATTCACACCATTTACTGGCTTGGCTAGGGAATGAAGATGCTCACAGGAAATGTTTGACACTTTTGCAGGAATTTGGCTTATTTTGTACTAGAGAACAGATATGCTATACCTGAATTTCTAAACTTATTGTACTGGCATCAGAGTAACTAGAAACCACAAAACATAGCATGAAGAAAAAGAAAAAAAAAGGAAAGTAGACTATGTATAGATATATTTACATCTACATATAGAAGCCTCTGTTCACTGGAAATCTTATAAGCCACTGCCTGCAATAGCATCCATCCTTAGGGAATTCTAGAGATGATTCTTAAGAGACTGAGGAGATGGGGTTATGAGGTGAACCCATCTGTGTCAGCACCTTATCCAGCCATTGCAATGGTCCATGCAGGTGGATCTCAATCCAGCAGGGCGTGCTTGTTACATCTTGGCGATGATACTCTGCTCCCCAGCCCTACAAAAGCATCAAAGGACCAAAAAGTGAGTTTTTTAAAGAACAAATAAAATAAAAATTGCAACTCCAGTACTGATAGTGTAACACAACCACAGGTCATCCATCACCCAAGTCCCCAAGATTTAATGCTATGTCTTAGGGATATTTTCCTCTGGAAACTTTGCTCCTTTTTAAGGTCATTATTATCACAGTTATCAGGGACTCCATAATATTAAATTAAAAATGCTTAGTCATGCTTCCAGGTGCTGAGAACAACTTGCACGGAAAGGCCTGTTTCCAAGGTTGGCTGCCTGCAAAGAGCCTATGGGGAACGGTCCCCGCTGTTCACATCACAGAGACGTACCCAGGAAAGTCTGCCAGAGCACTGCCTGGCACAGACGAAAAGCAGGCCAGGCCCTCTCATAACACTTCCTTAGGAACTGGGAACGATCCTGGGCACTTCTTCATTTATCGGTAGAGATACATCCTATGAGTTTGAGATGACAGACATTCTAGGTGTTTATCTGAACCTCTGGAAACTTCCACCATACACTAAACTGTGACACCAACCTACATACAGACATTTTCCATGCCTTGAACGTGTCCTCTTTTCCCACAGGAGTTCTCGGCTGTTTGCTGTGGGAAGTCCTGCAGTAATTACTCCAATTCTTTTGGAGAGATAAGGGATATGAAACATCCGACAGAAGATGGGGATGCGGTGCTGGCAAGGGAGAAAAGAGAACCAAAAGTCCCCGTGCCTCAAGCGGGCACAGTGTCTGCTTGTGAAGCAGGCAGCCTGTTTTCACAGCAACATGAGACATCCAAGTCACAGCTCAAAGTCTCACAGCTCAGGGGCTGTCTCACTGCCAGGACTGAACTCAGATTTCCATACCGCAACGTGCAAAATGCGGTCCCACTGCAGGATGAGGCTCTTCATTTGTGGGCCACAGATCAGAGAAGCTGAGCCTTACCCATCATTAGGGTAGTTGGACAGGCCGATATTCTTGTCACGAAAAAAGGACATGGATGTACATTAAGATTGAGGCCTGCCAAAGGTACCCAAATTGTCTAGGGATGAACAACTCGGACAACCAAGGCTGCTAGAAACCACTTCTCTAGACGATCACCTGCAAAACTAGGATCAACAACACATCTAGATGCCATAATAAGTGGTCTGGATAAAATCCCATTTCTCCTTAATGAAGAAAAGGGGGAAGAAAGCAGAAAAGTAAGGCACGGACCCATCAAAGCCCAAAGACTACTTCTAAACAGGCAGCATTTTTCTGACTTGTGCTTGCAGGCAACTCCAATTAATATTCTGGAAATGTCTGCATAAAATGCCACTTTGATGAGTGGCACAGTCAGACTTTTGAGTTTGCAAAGCCTTAAAAGTACTCAGCTGCGGGGAAGATACAGGGCCAGAAGGACAACTGTCAGAGGAGTCAGCGCACCTCTGCTGCCGTCTGACAGGACTGGGAACCTGGAGGAATGGGAATCACAGGTTGGCAGCGATGTGGAGGAGCCTGGCAGCATGCAGGTGGCTGCCCATCTCCCTCTGCCGGCAGCTCCCACGTGCTCACTGTGCTGCTGCCTCCAGGCTGCTGGCTGGAGCTCCCGGTCAGGAAAATGCCAGGAGGGCAGGACCCCTTGTGCCTCCCACACACGGCTCTAGGGCAGCAGGGAACCTCCTTCATCCCCGGGGCTGAAGTGAACCCTGAGGTGGAGCTCTCTTCATGAGGAAGTAAAATGAGAACAACTTGCAAAGCTGTAGCGGTGTTTTGTGCAGATGGTGGGAAGAGGATACCGATACCCCCACAGGGAGGCCAGAAATGTGTTTTCCAGCATGGGACAGATCAGCTGAGGGATCCTGCTGCTCCTGCCAGCCTTTCCTACATCCTGTGGGTTATAGCTCTCTCCAGCCCAAGCTCCATCCATGTCCCTCAGAGCACTGAGCTACCTCATGCATGGCCAAGTCTGCTGGGTCATCCATCCCCTAGCCCCTGGAGAAACGTGCCAGGTGTTGCGTTCAGACCTCAGCTTGGAGAAACTCTCCATCCCTCCACTTTGTGCTTCAGCTGCCTCATCTGGAGATGAGACAACTGTCATCCTGCTTGCGTTAGCAGCACTCTGTGGATGGAAATTGCTTTCTGCTCTCACTGACAATACACTCACATTCGACTGAGAGTTGAGCTCCTCCCAGCTGCTTCATCAGCACACAAAAGGTGAGCGGGGACAGGACCTTCATCTGTTCCCTGTCCTGCCTCCATCAGAAGATATAGCCTTGGCAAGTTTATCGTGTCTTGGTCCTTACCCATCCCTGACTCCCAGGTGGTAGCTCAAGCACTGATGGGGTAGGAGGCAGTCTGTAGCCCTTTGGCTCTGCTGTGGGCTGTAGGTGACTAGCAGCATTTGGACACAAATCAGGGGAAAAGCCACAGGACTGTCGTGCGCTGGGAGCTCTTGATGTGTGGCTCTGACAGGCAACATGCTCCTCTGTGCACAGCATAACCAACATAGAGGGGCATTTACGGTCCCCACACTGCACACACTGGGGCTCATACCTTGGAAGAGAAATAGCTTGAAAAGACTGAGTACAGGAAAGGCTCTCTCCAGGCCAAGAAGGAAAGACCTAGATGAAATTTGCATAGTCGTTTTCCAAAGGTCATGGGAAATAACTCCTTGCACTGGTCTTCTGGTGCCTAGGGCACTGTAGTGACTACTATTGTTTCAACAAAGCGAGGTGATAATATGGCAACAACATTATTTAGTGCATCAACACCACCATTTCTGCTGCCACGCTGGGCATGGAGGCAGATAACACATCAAAGAGACTGCGTGAGTTGCTGAGATAATGAAAATATTGTGTAACTGGCTATGCTGCCTTCACAAACAACATGCCCATTCATGTCTTCCATTAAAGAAAATGCTCTTTGTAGAGTTTCTTGCTTTCTTTTTTTCCCCTAATGCTTGCGTGTGAACAAGATGTCAGTTCCTTCCCAAGAACAAAGTAACAGCATGGTTACGGGCAGGCAGATTTTGGCTTGAACTCTTGGGGAGAAGTTACAAGGCACTCTCAATTCTCTCAGAGAGTGAAGGAGATGGGTCCCCGAGGATGGCTGGCAAGAGTCTAGATCAGAAAGCTTTGTGGGACTTAACTCATCCGCTTTGCAGAACATAGGAGAACTGAGATCCAGCCTCAAGCAGATCCAGCCTCAAGCAGTTTAGTACTATCTTAGATGTGAATGCAACCATCTTGATTCGGTCATTTGTACAGAACCAAATCTGCAAGACAAAGGGGCATACTCAAGCCACTTCTTATGGTACTCAGCAGGATCAAGTGTCTCCTAATGGTGCAACTTCTCTAGTTGGCATTGCTTCCAGGTCTCCCCAGCAGCACTACAGGAAGTCAGTTTAACACATCTGTAAACACTGTGGAAACACTCACCATTCCCTGGGGTTTAGATGCTACGATAGATGCCTAAGTAAACCCTAAGTGCTAAAAGAGTCAAGAGATCTCATTCTGGTGAGAAGGCCATTCAGAAGATTTAAGAAACTCCCACAAGAACTGATATATTGCACAGAACAGCCAGGCTGCAAAGTTCAGGTATGAAAGACATGGAAACAATAATGGCTTTGATGGCCTCCTGTCTCTTCCAGATAAGAGGGGGAAGGTCAGATGTTCTTTAGCTTGGTGTTCTGCTTGCAAGAAGTCCTTCTGCTTACGTGGCTGGCCAGAGTGAATGTCATCAGAAATTAAGATAATCTCTTGCCAGGGATTAAACTGGTAGCAAACAACAACAAGCAAGTTCAGTAAGGGCTGAAGGAGAACCCAGTGTTTCTTGACTGAGAGCATACATACCAGCCTGTAGTAATTGTGAGACTGTAAATTAGTCTAGAGAGATAAGGACATTCTTTTCAGATCTATGGCTCTACCAAGCTCTATTGCAAACCACTAACAACAGGGGAGATCACAGCGGCCTAAGATATATGCTACAACTGCTAAGCCCCTCTAAGTTGAGCTCTTTAAGCAACCTATGGGGTAACACTACCATGCAATCTCTGCTTATTTTCCACAAAAAAAAACCCCTATGAAATACCTAATTTTTGGCACCTAAGAAATTTCCAGGTTGACCACAAAAGTTACTGATTTTAAGCACCTAAAAGTTTAACGCAATGCTGGAAACTAAGCAGTCTGAACTGCTATTTGCAAGTTTGGTGTCTAAATCCTTGGGAAGGATTTGAGAGGCCTAGCTTTGTACCAAAGTTACCAAGTGATGGCCAAAGAAAACAAAGAATCCTTACTTTAACAAAGCTCATTCGAATCGTACACATCTTGGTCAGCTCATACACCACTTCAAAACCATGATTGACTGACTGGGCAAGCAGCTGGGCGAAGAGCTGGTTGTTGAAGATCTTGAGGCTGCAGCCACTGGGGATCTTGCAGACTGTGGCTGGGTGGAAACCATGCTGGTAGTTACAGTTGCGGCTTTGGACAAAAATACTGCTGTCACTGACACATTCAGCGTAAACTTCCCCACCAACATAGTAAAGATGAACGCCTCGAGAAAGAGAAACAAATAACGTGTATTAGTTCTCCATGTTCACAACACACTTTATACCAGTAATTCTTTAACTGTTCTGCTCACCATTCCAGGCACTCAATGCCTATACATTGCTTTTTAAAAGACACTAAACTGTGTACATATCCATGTATCTGTAAAATGGACCTGCCAACATTAGGAGGAAAATGTCGTAAACACTATTTCAAGGTGCTGGTCTAGGACAAAAAAAGTCTTGGCACGAGGTGTTTTTCTTTGTTTCTCTGTGAAGGCTGGTAAACCAACCTTCTTTAACACAACAGCGTAACACTTTATGACAAGACACATGTAAATATCAAACATATGTCAAAAATACACAAAGCATGGATCAAAGCTATCAAAGGATTGATGAGTCTGTCATGAATTACACATCTAAATGTATTTTCACACATTTTCATATGCATGCTGACCAGGACCCACCTCATTGCACACTGTTTTTTACTACAGGATTCTACCTATCTCATGCCTTTCAACTACAGCATGGTGTGTACTTAAAATAGCTTCTCTGTATTTTGCTTTATCCACCAAATGAGAACCATGTATTTGCATTTACATGACTTACTCATCAGATTGTGTTTAAAGTGACCTTGAGCAAGAAAACAACTGATTTCCTTCTGGACTCTTCAATGCCCAAGAGACTAACCAACACTAACTTTGAAATTTTTACTGTGCCGTGGAGAAATGAAGATGACAGTATTTCGATCTATTCGAAGCCTCTGGTTCCCTCAGGATGTTTGTTTGCATGAAAACAGACCTGTATTTTTTGGAAGAATTTATTCTAGCCCAATTCAGTAACCTTAAAGTTAGCGATCTAGTTAGTATGGAGAAGAGAAGGCTGAGAGAGGATCTTATCCAAGTCTATAAATATCTAAGGGGTGGATGACAAGTGGAAGAAGCCTGTCTCTTTTCTGTAGTGGCCAGTAATAGGACAAGAAATAACAGGTACAAGCTAGAACATAGGAGGTTCCACCTCAACATGAGGAGAAACTTCTTTACCATGAGGGTGATGGAGGCTGGAACAGTCTGCCCAGAGAGGCTGTGGTGTCTGCTTCTCTGGAGACTTTCAAAACCCGCCTGGATGCGTTCCTGTGTGGTCTGCTCTACGAGATCCTGCTCTGGCAGGGGAGTTGGACTAGATGATCTCTAGAGGTCTCTAACGTTCTATGATTCTATGATCTTGTGCAAGCTAATTGTGTAGATGCCTTTTCTAGTTGACAGATGATGAGAAGCACTGTGATCAGATGATTCAGTGCATTCGGGACAGAGCAGAGGCTCACAGACAGCTTAAACTGATGGAAGGCAGTGCAGGTGCTGAAAAGCCTCTCTCCTTCCCTGCCCTCGTTGCTTCTTCCCACACCTGCTCTTTTGCTGGCAGTAATGGCTGGAGACTGGGCAGCTGTCTAGACCAGGGAACTGAACCAGCTGATAAAACCAAGCCAAACAAAATGAAAGAAGGTTTATTTGCAGCGAGATCTTCATCAGTGCAAGTATGGCAACGGGGACCCAGACTCCCTAAACACTGAGCATGAAACCACACCCCGAAGGGGGCCAAGTCATCCTGTGAAGATGCCTAGACATTCACCCTTCCCATGGATAGATTAGGTGAGACGAACCCCTCCCACGGCCAGGAGAGGTGGAAGAACTCAGTTCTTTGTTCTCATAAAAACCACCACTAAATAAAAATAAAATCCTCTTCTCTATTCCCAGGTATGGCACTCAAACTCTTACATATAAACACACATGTTCACAGACTCTCAGCGAACTGCCTGCAAAGCTAGTGATAACTATACTTTAATAATTCAGTTGTAATTAGCTTTATTCCTGTTGTCTTTCACAGAAAAAAGACTGGTTACATGTTCCCAGTCTGTTCATCATTCTGTGGTCATGACAGAAAGGGGCAGCAGCATATCCTTAGGACAAACCCAGCCTCTAAACAGAACTGGGAAGGTCTTGGGGAAAAGCAGGTTGAGCGGGAAAGGAATCTGGGAAAAAATACATTCTCCCATAGACTTCCAAGGTGACTCAGATGGGAACCCTAAAGTCTGTCTTCAAGCCATCACTTGACTTTTACTTCTATGCACCCACGAGATCTCAAATTAGATGAGTGGCAGGGGGTGTGGTTCAGAGCACACACTAGTATTGCACTGGGAACACGGGTGAGATGACAGTTCCATCAGACCAGTCGTTAGCTCCAGTCCAACTGCACCAGACACGCTGGGGTGCGGCACGTTGTAACTGCTATTACTTGACTTAGGTCTCCTTTCCCTTCTATGGAAGATGGATAAAAGGGAAGGACTGAAAACACGAAGGTCCTAGCTGACCTTGATGGAGTCCACGTGACTTTCTGAAATAAAGAGAGTGAGAACACATGGTAGGGGGAGAAGAATAAGGACATAAATGTTCACCACACTGATTTAGGGTGACCGCACTTCTGGATACTACGGTGAAAAATTGTAAGGCTGGATTTCCAGAGTATATTGAGGAACCCAACTTCTGAAAAAAATGAATACTTTCAAAGGCATTGCCCAGACTATGTACTATAATAACAAAAACACCAAAGTCACTTCTGAAAGAGAGGCTACAATTTGCTTTTTCCCTGTGGACTTTTAAAAGGCAATAAATACAGTAGTAATGAAATGTCAGTGTGTATTTCCATTCTTCTGGTATTCATCCACCAAAGACAAGCACCCTCAAGGAAGCCAAGCAGCTGAATACATATTTGCCAAAGATTAAATCAAGGATTCGTATGTTTTAGTGGGATTTCACTGCTCTCTGTAGAAACTGGAAATTCAGCAGTCTCCAAGCATCCACATCTTTTTGACACGCTGAAGTCCCCTCTTTGTCCTTGAAGTCTGACTGCTGAAACAGGTCCAATTGCTAGTAGAAGTTGCATTGTGTTCCGGATTGTTTTCAGCTTTGATGTGGTATTTCCAGGAAACCGTTTCACGCTGATACACTAGATGACAATTCAATCACATATCCTTATCCTACTGAGCTAATCTTGTTTACTTACTCTTTTTTCTCCCCTGTTAACATGTGACAATTGTATCCATTTCAGTAGCTTTCATCTGTCCAGCATGCCTTTGAACTACACGCTTTTGGAGTTGCTCTCCGTTCTTCTGCAGGCCTGTACTGGTACCACTTCTACTCCACTCGAACATGTTTTTTTTAGGATTTGCATAAACAGGGAAGAGCAGTAAAATTAAGGATCTCTGATATACTAAGCTCCTCTCTGGGCAACCTGCTCCCTTCCCTTGGGCAGATTCCTAGTGTAAGCCTTTAAAGGAGTTTCAATCAATGAAGACAGATCTTCAGATTTGACTGGGTGAGGGGCATTAGCATTTACCTCATCTTCCTTTTGTTCTGTCACTTCCTCTTTTTGGGCAGAAAGTCACAGGATGTAACATCCTCAAATGACAGCTTTGACTGGGATCTTTTGTCATTCTCCTTTTAGCGCTGGGCTCAGCTTTGTTCTATACCCCTCTTGACAGTTTATGCTGATAGAGAAGTTTTCTGACTAAGAACTAGATATATAACCCATTTCCACCACTCACAATAAACTACTATGACAGTGTAGCATCACTCTGGCTTCACACTGTGCATCCGCAAGACCAGTTCTTTCCCTTGCAACTACACCATCTCCGGTGCTGGCCTTCAGGTTCACTGCTTGCAAAAACTATGTCACATTTGTCTCAGAGCTTCTTCGTGTTCAGTCATTCAACACTAGACTATCAAGAGCCAATTAAAATACTGCTCTAGGCCTGGGAAATGAGGTGAGGTTGACAAGATAATAGGAGTGGAACAATTAAGAGTTAATTAGCCCAGTGGGAAATCCATTCCCAGGCAGCTACTGGTGAGAGGCTGGGTTAGCAAGACAATGAGTCTAGACTGGATATACCAGAACAGGCAAAGCTCCATGTGCACAGAGAAGTAGAAGGTACAGGGCTTCTGACTCACTGCCACAAACAACAGTGAGTTCTGGGAGAATATCAGGCTCTACACAGCCCTGCCGAGCTGGGATGGAATGTATACAGACACACATGTCCAGGTGTGGTATCCTCCTACTTGTCACCAGTAGCATATGATCCTGCATGCACAGGGTATAAGGGCACCAGAAGTGTAGCACACAAGATGAACTGCTGGAGGGAGAATTCAAGACTTCGTTTTACCGGTGAGAAGTTGACAAGACAGGGAATCAGACTGGTAGTGGGGAAAAAGCTACAAAGGCAACTCGGGTAGAGTTCTTCAGCCAAGTAACTCAACTTCTAAGTGTTTCATCCACCTCCCTTTGTTATTTGGTGGGAGGAGAACCAGCCCTGAGGCACCAGCAATTATCCTTTTAGTGGCATCTCAATAGCAATATTCCCAGTTGCCAGAATCTCTAATAAATAAAATGAAAATACATACTGCTGAATTAGAATACACAACTATAAACATCATTTTTCTCTTCACCGGTCTACTAAATAGCTTTTGCAAGGAGCTACTCTGCTGATTGTTACCCAGTCAGAAAAGAATTAGCTGCTTTTCTTCTATATCAGAAGTAATCTCAGAGTTTTGGTGTCAAGACAAGCACATCTAACAAATCAGCTAGATTTGCTAATGCAACACACGGTTCTTTCAAGCTCTGAGTATTTCCAAGGAGAAGAAATTTCCTCTTACCTTTTCCTATGTGTCTCCTGGTGTTTTCTATAGTAGAGTTGCGGTTTACATTTGAGAGTAGTCCGAGGCAGAACCTGTTTTTGTTATTTGAGGGATCTGTAAAGCCATCTATAAGGATACTTCGAGAGGAAGCCTGGAAAGTTTCCCCTACTCGGTTGTTGAGTTCATAGTAGGCGACTGAGCACCAATGTTGAGGCTCCTCATAGCAAACAGGCCGAAAGTCTGCAGGAAATCAAATTAATCAGCTGCTCAGGTCTCAGTAATACTTTTTAAACAATCATTCTGTGTTTTCTTTCCTTCCTCCCGCTCCCACTCCCTGGCTCTTCATCTAAACAGTTACTTATGTCATGCTTTATCTCAACAGCAGCTTCTGTTTCTTCTTAATTTTATGACCGAAGGCCCAAGTATGCAAAGGGCTGGTATACCAGCTTAACTCTAATCCTCTGAGGAGTCCCACTTGTTCTTAAAAGTGATAACTCCACCACATTAAATTAAGCACATGCTGACATTCCTTGCTGAACCGGGGTTCAATCTCTACACCGAAAATAGTAAGGGATACATCTGCTCTGCACATCAGCAGGAGCTAAGGATGACAGATGGGCTCAGAGCAAGTCAAAACTGAGCCAAGCCTTCAGCCTAATACCAAACTCTGAAGTTCAGAAGCAATCAATCGCTCCCCTCAATTTTTTGCATGCTTTGGGGCTTTCCTCTTCCATACGGGACCACAAGCAGAAATGTCAGCAAGGTCATTTCTTTTGGATCTATCCCTGCCCAGGTTTTCTAACTCAGAAAGGCTCAAAAATGTAACAGAATCTCTGAGCCTCGTTTGTCTTACAGGAATTAGTGGGAAACCTTATCCTGCCTGCCCATCACAGGCATGTGAGCCCTCCTGCCCTCAGAGCACCTCTGCATGTAACCTCTAATAAACTTCCAACAAATATTCACTAGGGCAGTGATCAGGAATGGTAAACTATGATAAAGAGATTAGAGTATCTTGGCAATTTTATTTAAAAGTATTGGTGTGTGATAACTAGCTATTATCTGGCCATTCTGTGTACTAACCTGTAATCAGCACTATCACCCTCACCTTCCTTCTGCTCCAGTTCTATGATAGACACATGTTGCTCACTGTTTCAGAAGGCTGGCATGTTCCTAATGTGCATGTGTGTGCACAGTGTTCAGTCCTCATGCCATAAAGGACATTTTTGTAGGACTACAACATGATGGATTAAAAAAAAATATATATATATGGTGATTTTCCCTTTAGAGCAGCAGAAAGCCAAAGGAAAACCGAGAAGAGGAACTCTATTTCCCCCTGCTTCTCTGCAGCAAAGGACCTCTGAGTGGTGGAGGCATCACCTGGTAGGTACTACTAGTCTGGAAGAAGCTGGAGAGGTCAAGAAGTTGCTTTGAGTGGAGTGAGGAGAATCCCAGACCCTTCTACTCTGACCATCCATGTCGTCTTCTACTAAGGCATTATTATATGAGGATGGAGTTTGGCCTTCTGTAAAAATCTCTTTGTACTTCACTAGAACATATCCTTTTCTTTTCTAGGCAGTCAGCAATGTAACATGAACACAAAGATGGCAGTAAGAAAGGTCCCAACCACAAGCCTTTAAAGCACTTGAAACCCATAACTGAAGGTCATCAAGAAATCAGTTCTGATACTGATAGTGCTCTTGTGTGTTACATTGCTTCACCATCCTTGATCTGACACCTTTGTATTTACAATGCAGACAACAATGTTTGCTTTCATTAACAGCGTTCCAACTGTAACAGTCCATGGATGCAAATAAGCTCTAAATTCTATAACTTCACACATAATTCACTGAATTCTTAAATCAACTTAGACTACTAGCTAATGGATGGATCTAGTACACAGCCTTACTGCAAAATGGTCTGAAAACTACTATCATAGATCACTGAATCCTCTCACTCAAATACATTATTTTTACTTTGAAGTTTTTCTTTGAAGAGTAATAGAAATGGTTATTTACTTTCAGCTTCTCCATCGGCAGATTTACCTCCGCTGGGCAAAGACAGCACTAGTTGGCTTTCAGCTATTGCATCCATTGACCGCCCATTGTGGGTTCCTGGAGGCTCTCTTGCATGGTAAGGTGGGGGTGGAGTTTCCACTATTAGAAAGAAGGAAAAAAAGAAGGAAAAGAAAGAAAAGATTTATCAATCAGTATGCTGGCAAATTCTCCTCAGCTCTTTTTGGTGAACGCTTAACTTTTTCAGCACTGTTTAGCTAGAGAAGGGCTGCAAACAGAACATAAACCTGAACCTGGCCTCCCTGCAGTCTCCAGATTAAGAATGTTACACGTTCGGAGACCATGGGAAGGAAGAGCTGTCATGTTGGACGTGCTGCACTTGAAAGACAGTCACAACAGTGCCTCAGGCCCACACCGTTGTCCAGTCAAGCTCTCTGTTGACACCAGTTGTTACCCTAAGAAAGTAACACAGTTTGATCCTTCAGTTCCAGACTTCTCTGGCAAGCTTAAAACTTGAAGATGATTTAAGAGCAACAGCTAACTTTAATTGATCCTCTAGGAGAAAGCTCTTTCTTCATGGGCCATACAAAAAGCCTATGGAAAGCCTTTACACTCTAAAATCAGACTCGGCAAAAGTCCCTCCAGATTTGTCCTTTTTACTTCTGTCCTACAAGGGAAGGCTGGCCCTCTTATGGTTTGTTCAGTCTTACATCAAAGAGCAGCAGATAGGATGAAGAAATACAGAATCATAGAAGCACTATGGTTGGAAAGGACCTCCAGGATCATCTAGTCCAACCTTCATCCCAGCATCCCTAACCACTAGACCATAGCCTCAGGTGCTATATCTACTTGTTTTTTAAACACCTCCAGGGATGGTGACTCCACCACCTCCCTGGGCAGCCTGTTCCAGTGCCTAACCACTCTCTCAGGAAAGAATTTCTTCCTAATATCCAATCTAAACCTCCCCTCGCACAACTTGAGGCCATTTCCTCTCGTCCTATCATTAGTAATTTGGGAAAAGAGACCAGCACCAGCCTCGCTACTACCTCCTTTTAGGTAGCTGTAGAGAGCAATGAGGTCTCCTCTCAGCCTTCTCTTCTCTAGACTAAACAATCCCAGTTCCCTCAGCCGCTAGGGATATGAAGAAAAATTACCAACTCACAACCTGTCCAGCTCCTGATTTGTTTCATTTATGGCACAGTAAGCTACAAAACAGAAGGTGACTCTATAGTGGGGATTCTCAAGAAAGAAGCCTTTAGAAAGTCAAAGAACAAGTATATTAGAAAATGTCAACATTTGCTGCATAAGCACTAAAACCATGTAGTTTTATTCATTTGAACAGTAAGTTTATGTGTAAATTATCATCATATACAAGTTTGCAGGACTAATGGTCTCTTCAAGAAGACCAGGGCTTAAATTGGTTCCAGGTTGAAATTTCCTCTTGCATTCAGGGTCTGTTGGGTGGCCCTCAAAACAGAGCAACTTCACCCAAAGTGGATAAATGTGGACTGTCTCATAAGACATCCACTGAATCTTCCAAGTACTGAACAGGAAGGTTATTCTATTTAAACATTGTTCAGGATTTAAGAATTTCATACACTATATGGTATTTCTAACATATAGATGACATAACCCTCCCAACAGAAAATGCAACAAGCTAGAACCGTAAAACAAAATCAAGCAAGACTGAAAGAAAATACAAGTCACAGAAAGGAATATAATGTGGTTATACAGGTATTTTTGAAGTCTATGTCTAAGCTAGTTACCATAAGCTCTCCTTATACCATCTAAAGAAAAACAGACATGCTGCATCTCAGCTACTTTAGACATACACCTTAGGATGCCATGAGTCTTGTTCTAGGAGTGCTTGTTTTTCTCTAGTGATTACAGAGAGAGTATAGACATAGGCATGAGATGTAGAAATTTGCATTGTTGACATCTATATTTGGTCACACCAATCTCACACAAGGTTCTTGATGTAACTCCAGTTTGCTTTAGATTGTCTTCCATCCCTGATTGTTACATAGGCAAATTATGCTTATCAGCATGCCGTGTGCTGTGAAACACTGAAGCTCAGGTTGAGTCACTTTCATTTTTAAATAGCTTTGCAAGGCCCCAGGTTCAGTTAAATGCACGAGTCAGAGTCATTACATAGTTGGAATGGGCCTGATTTACCTGTCAGGACCAGCTCTGCTGAATCCAACTTGGTTACACTTCGGTGAAACAAAAAGATAGGAGAAGACAAACGAGTCCTGCTACTTTTGCTAAAATGTTTCAGTGTTGCTAAATATGATTTGATCTGAAGCATAGATCTAGAGAAGAAATGTATGGAGGTCTATTCAATAAATGCAGAGGGAAGGAAAAACATCACACTATGTTGAAAGTGTCCAGCTTAAAAGGAAGTTCAAATACAACAAATACCTTGTAAAAATAAACACCTTTCTTGCACTTAAAATCAAAACAGGCATATCATTAAGGACACAAATTTAAATGCTTTGTAGTTGAGACATAAAGATACAAGGTTCTGACCTGAATTCATCTTTGTGAAAAAGATGAGAACATTGAAACTACTTGAGAGTTAGAACAAAGTGCAGAAGTGAATCTGAACCATGTTTTGATATTAAAACTAGCTCTCAGCTTTCTTGCATGACACCTTCCTGGTATATTTAACAGCAAAGGCATTATTAAATTCTCAGGTAATTAGAGCAGTATTGAAATAAGGAGTTCACAACACAAACAATCTGAGTGACATAACCCTGACGACCTCTGAATAGTGGCACTGATGAGACACGTTTCAAAGTGATAGGAATCTGCCTGGTGGCTTCACCAAGCGTTGGGCCAGATTTTTAAACACCTTAATTTCCTGAGGTCTATAAAGTCATTGGGATTGCCATATATTAAATAATAGTTCTGTGTACCAATTTCTCCATTTTATTCTGCCTCTCTTGATGGAGTTTCTAAAGGTCACTACCCTGACCATCTCTATTAGAGGTGCCTAACTTAGGTGCGGCAATGCTCTTTTTTGTGGATTGTATCAGAAGTTTGGATGGGCAGCTTTAGGCAGAAGATGGCCTGGCAGACCTGCTCCTCTCCTCAACTTTCCCCTTACAATAATCATGAAGTCTCATCCAGGACCTTCTAGGACTGTGATGACTACAACTCTTAGTCCCTTGAGAATCTGTTAGAAGGACTGGGAGACAGTACTAGAGACAGTCACAAGAAATCATGTTCCGAATCCTGTCCAACAGTTCGATCCGTAGCTCTAGCCTGGAAGGAACACACAGACTTGGTGCCTGACCTCAGGCCCTGGCAAGAACCTCAACTGCCACATCTGGGATGTCTGAAAGTTCATCCTTACCCGTGAGCTGATAGGGACTTCCTGGTCCAGAAGAGCTTCCTGGTGAGTTGGGGTAGCTGATGCTGTTAGGTGACTGGGAGAACATGTGGCTGGGTGATGATGGAAAAGGGGTGCATGGAGGATGCTGGAAAGAATCAGGATAGGTGGCATTGTGCGGCATCAGCGGCTCGCTGTGCAGAGAAGTGTTTCGAAACTTGGCAAGGAGGCTGAGGTGAGGGTTAAACTCACTGTGTCTTGGAACGAGTACAGGAGGTAGGACTGAAAATAACAAGAAGAACAGAAAAAAATCTGGTTAAAACCGCACTCTTGAAAACACCTCTCTCTGTAAGTTAAAATGAGGCACATTCCATGCTGCCCAAATTTTGCCATCTATATACAAGTCACTGAAGGGCAACAAACTTGTCCAAACACAAGCACCAAAATCTGAGCTGTGGACCATTTTCTTCCAGATTTGCAGCCAGCTGCAATAATTCCATATGCACAATATGGACTAATTCCTGACTTGAGCAATGTTACTATAAAATTCACAAGCACAGCATGTGCACACAGCCCTCTTACAGAAATGCAAGTGGCACATCTCTCCCTCTCAAAACTGCCTATTCCTTCTTTCCTGAAAGACTGAATGTGTCAGGAGTTTGCTGAACATTATCACCAGGATTTGCCAAAACCACAGCCGAGTTTAATAACAACTAACAGTGCTCTGCAATACACTGCGTATTTTACCATCAGTGTTTTACAGATGGGCAAAAGGAAGCACAGACCTGAAGCCAGACACCAGGTTTAAAAGGTTTTCAGGTACTCGAAAACACTGCCAGCCAGCCAGTGTGATCTTTAAAAGGAAATGTAAATGGCAATTCAAATATTGCTGCAATATTAATTTAGCTCTTGCAATATAGTTAGAAAAGATCTAGCATGAGGAGGCAAATGTCAATGGTTGGCAGTTAAGACATGAAAAACGCAGGTCAGAAAACTGAAATCCACATTCATCTGTGTAAAAATTGGTCTGATAGAAGACTCCGCCTCTCTTCATCAACTCTCTTCACTTACATCTCGTCCTGTCAGTGCTGTTAACAGCACTGCTGTTAACCAAGAAACCAAAGCTGACACAAATTATTTTGGATTCTGACATATCAGGAGCAAGAGCAGTATCGGACTTAAAACACTTTAGAAAAATGGCTAGTGAGTTACCTCTAAAGATGCAGCCCCTTAAGTTGGAATTAAAAGAGGCTCGCTGAATAGTTCAGCACATAGGAGTTCAACCTGAGGCTTTAACTAGGTCCCCTGTAGTCCCTGGGTGGAGAACAGCACCTACAATGGGAGATTCATGCATTCCAAGATTTCTCTATTAGTTACTAGCTCGCATAGTGCCTAATTATCTTAGTTGAGGCCTTAAACACAGGTAGGGAGAATGAATCCTGAGTTGCTATCATGCAAAACTAAATGTCACCAGAGAAGATACGGAGGCAATGTGAGTTATTGTGACAAGGATGAATTGTCCCAACACTAGAAACAATTCAGCAGGCTCATATTGATTGACCTAGTGTCCAGAGTTCCTCTGGCCTAAAACCCAGCAGCACGTAATCTTTCAGTCTATTCTCACTAGCCTATGGAAACAAATAGAAATAGAAATGTGTGCTCTCGGTTACAAACGCTGACAGGAATACATGGTTTGAACGTGTTTTGACATATTGTTTGGGCCCAAAAGCTCTGTCTAGGTAAGGCCAGTTCCTTTTAAGTAAGTTAGCTAACACCTTTTAATTACAGTGAACTCTCATTTATTCAGCATAATGAAAGTGCAGAGTAATTGCTATAAAGCAAATAATACATAGATAATGCAAAACATGTGCATGAGAAGAAGCTGTAGGAACACCCTCCTTGGAATGCACCCTCATGCTCAGAGAGCTGGGGCAGTTTAAGCAGGAGGAGGAGGACCTGGTACCAACGGCAGGTTTACAGCTTCTTGCATCATGTAGCAAGTATTATGCTGCAGCTGGGGCAGGGTTAAACCAAGCTTCTGTCCACCCACTGCCATATACCACTTGAGAATCTGCCAGTCACTCACAAACTGAAAAACTGAGCCCTAAAAAAATACACAAGATTGGCCTGTTGATAGGGAGTTCACTGTAGAAGTCATCTTCCTACCTGCCTGGAAACACAGGCACTGGGACATCTCCTAAAAGACTATGCGTTGATCCTTCTCTGGCCCAGGGCATTTCTAATTAGCTTCTGGCCAGCACAAGGATGGTGCTCTGGAGATTACTTCTTTTCCTTCTGCCTCCGATATGACCCTACCTGTGGGATGAAGATTTTGTTGCCACCCTCTTAAGTCCTTTGGTAGAGAAAAGGTATTTCTAGGTCTTCACTGCTTGTTTAGCTTTTTGGATTTCCTAGACTCTCCAGGTAGGACTCCTACAGGCGATACGGGTATCTGAGATGCATTGCCTAGTCCCCCATGGATCTATTCATAGTCAGTGGAGAGAAACTGACTCTTTTACCCCTTAGTTCATCTGCTCTATATTGGGATAAGACCAGTATCACCACTGCAGATGTGGGTTTTGGTGAGCTGAATCCTTCCCATCCCATGCTCCTGTGAGGAGCTCCAGGCTGTGAGCTACTGCCACTTCTAGAGTTTTCCTCTGCTGCTCCATGAAACTGGTATGATGCTTGCCAGGTCTGCTGCTGCTCAGCCAGCTCTGACCAGCAGCCTTAAAAAGCGCGGAAGTGGTGATCCCTTTGCACCCATCAGAGGTGCTTGGCAAGTGACAGCTGTGCTACAGCTGTGCTGTGCAGCACTGGGAGGCTGGCACATTGCTGTGGGTACCACTGCTAAGGAAGCTGCTTTCTTCAGCCCCCTGAGAACTCAACACAAATCATTCTCTAGATGAAAGCTGAGAAGCTGGAGGTGTGAATAGCACTTGCCAGGGAAAGCCTCTGACTCGCCCTGAGTGAATCAGCAAGAGGAATTTCCAAGCCTTGAACTCCTTCCCAGCTCTAACCAGGGTACTCCTAATTCCTGCTCTGCTTTACAGCTTTTACCACCTCACTCAATCTTTCCACTTTACTGCTCTATGGCTGTCTAGAGGGCTAAAGCCTCCGTGGTGGGGACAAATTCAGATATTTTCTTGTTTGTGGCTAAAAACTCCCCAGAGGGCCTTGTTCTTTTAGTAACAGATGTCACTCTTCAGGGCTCAACTACTCTGAAGGAGTGTGACCAGAGGCAGGAAACTGAGTGAGTGCATTGGGACTTGTCTGTCCTCATAATCTATCTGTGTAGACTCAGTGAGGTCCTTTTCCTCTACCTGCTGTTCTCCACCAAGAGCCAGGGGTGGATCTATGCGTGCCCCAGTCCTGATGAACTTCGTTCTGCTGAAGACAAATACGGTCATGTCTGGAGTTCTGTCACTGCCTTTCCTGCACTAAGCTTTCTCCTGTTTCTTTCATCTCCAACAGTTCTTGCTGGAAACCTGGCCGTGTCCACAGCCTTTGACTTCAGACACTAGCAAGGAAAGTATCTGCCTCACAGTTTAGTTCCAGGTATGACATCCACACTGAGGTTTCTCACACCATCAGCCAATCTTAGCCGAGTTTACTACTTTTGGAGACCTACACCCAGGGAAGACTCATTTGATCCCTATACCCATGACCATTCATAAACACCAAACGTGACCAACAGTGAGATCCTCAGGTAGTCTTCCAACTGGGAGGCTATATCACATCTTAGTCCCACTCAGGATGGATGAAAGCAACTAGTTAGTCCAAGTCAAAAGCTCATTTAGACTCTCCTGCTGTCTACAGCACTGGTGCACACTAAAATTTGCAGTATCTAGACATGAATGATCTCATACAAAAATAACAGAGTACACATGTAGGCAGCTTCTGTATTCTTGTGAAATGGCAGCTTCTCCTAAACACAATATAGATTTCTGACCAGCTCTTTGAGGCAAACCAATGAAGGGGTAAGCAGAGCCTAACCACCAACCTATCTCCTTTAGGCTAGGTGGCCCAGCCCTTCTCTGTACTGGGATGTTGCACAAATAGAGGAAATATTTGCTGCCTTTTTTTTTTTTTTAAATGACAACTGAGAAGAAATCTGCTGGGGACACTGGTAGTAGCAATAAAAGCTATGCAGCATTGGTTAGCATAGACTACGATGTGGCTGGACAGCCTGAGGACACAGCAGAAGGAAGGAAATCCCTGAATCTCAGACCAGAGCTTAAAGCTGCTCTCTAGTAGTAGAGGTCTAGGGATCTGCCAAGCCATTGAAGAGAGGATGAGGCCCTCCCGTCTGTGACACAACTCACTGATTCTGAATAATAAGTTAATGAATCTGGTCACAGAGTGGTTAACACAGCAAGAGAAACTGCAGGGACGGAAAGTGAGTGCCCAAAAGGTGGATATTTGTATGAAAGTAACACTGCCTTGTGGATTATATAAAATGCACTGTCAGCTAATTTTACAGATGGATTCTTTAGCTCCAGAGGATGATTCAGAGAATCTCACATAAGCCTAAAATCACCAACAGTCAAGATGCAGATTTCCTGTAGTTAAAAGAGGACTGTTGTTTAAACAGACTGGCACCTAGATCAATCACTCCCAGCCTTTCCTGTGGTGATCTCACTGCTACCACTTTCTCCTGAAGCTCATTTCTTCTCGTGCCTCACCACCACCTCCTTGCAGCACTGCTTTCTGTCCTGGTTTGAGTTAGAACAGAACAATTCTGTTCTGTGATTTTTACAGAATTTTTCTGTTCTAACTCAGACCAAGATGCTTTCTAACTGCCTCTGGCCTGGAGCTGCACTGCTGCCACTTCCAGTGGTGTCAGTTCTCTCTCCTGCCGCTGCCCCAGCACACCTGAGTAGGTTGTAGGTTGTACTCCTTGCTGCACATCATCTTTAGGAGGGAGGTGACTCACTTGTGAGCTTCAGCTTCTAAGCAGTCCCCGTAAGAAGAGCAGTCATGGGGAATACAACAGCTCAAGAACAACTCCCGGGTGTTGTGGAGAACTGGCACGTCACAGCTTGCATCCTCACAGCTGTGCTCTGTTTTGATACCGTTTCACCTCCAAAAAACAGTGATCAACGTCCAAAGTGCCCAAAGTCCCTCCTATGGGCTAACCCCTGCACCCTTAAAACTGCTAATCCGTGTGACGGTCAAAGCTGTGCCTGGGAGCAGGCTATCAAGTCAGAAATACTCAGACCTGCACCTTGGCCCTGTCACATTTACTAGTAGAGATGCAGTGAGTCTGCTGCATGGACAAACAACAAAAACAGGTTCACAGCTGAAGCGTACTGAGTTTCAGGGTCAGAACAACAAGCTTTGCCAGCCATTTAGCAGCTGCTGGATTATCCCAGTACTAGTGTTTGTTATTTGATCAGGAGAGTGAGGTTGAAACCAGCACTGCACTGAGGAGGCTCCATTTACTACCCTGGAGTTACACCAGGAGAAATGAGAAGATGCTAAAGACCACAGCTTTCAAAGAGGAAGATACACAAAATGGGCTATTTTATGAGCATCTTTCCTTAGGTTGTTGAAGAGTTTATTTTAGCAAGGCAAGAGATCAGCTCTTTCCACTGAAAACTGGTAACAACAAGCACCGCTCACTGCAGCTATAAAATTTTAGTTGTGACAATGTTTACAGCAGTGCAGATACAACTTCAAAATGACAGTTGTGTTGCAGTTGGAAGGACTAGCAGAAAAGGGAGCAGCCCTTGTTGTTTAACAGATGTTAACAAATGTCTTTCCCTTATTTCATCTGTGTGAAAAGAAACATCCCACAGTTCACTTATCTGATCCTAATGTCACCTCAGAGTGAAGTTCATGCCAGACAAAGAGTAATCACAGAATCGTAAGTATACACTTACCAACCGTATCCATTAGTAAATTAAATTACTGTGATTTTTGGCAGTAACGGAGAGCAAGGTTAGACATTAGAAATCATTTTGAACTGTAAGGATAGCAAAGCAATAGATTCACTTGCCTGAGGAGATTTTGAAGCCTCTATCACAAGGGGAGTTTTAGAGCTCATTATAAAAAGATCTGTCAAGAATGTACCTGGTAATTTGGTTTGGTTTGGGAGTAGGGGCAGAGGAGAACAGGATGACTGCTCAAGATCTCTGCCAGCTCTGCTTTCTAAGATCCCTACAAAAGTCAACACTGAACACTGTAATTTTTTATCAGCTCTTTCACTCAGCCCACAAAGCCCAACCAGAAAACACTTTGGTGAGGGCGCACGTTTCCTATGATGACTAAGACCAGTCTAAAGAGGATCATCAAGGGAAAAATTCAAAGTTTTATGGGAACCTGGGGGATTTACTTCACATAAACCATCCATTTAATTAAGTAAATCCCACAGAAGGCAGGCCACTAGGTGTTTTAGGAAGAATCAACTGCCCTGGTTTTGTACCCACAGCAAAACAAGCCATCTTACTGCAGCTCCAATCTTTAAAAGAGGGAGCCAGTGATAACATTTTTCCCGTGGATTAATAAGTTGATTGTTGGTTTTCAGACAACGGGACTTAAATCTAGACAGGGTGGTAAGTCTAAGACAGTGCCTGGACTTCATGCAAATCGACACCCGTTTGCAGGGCAGGGTTCAGAGGGCAGCCAGCACCCACACCCATGGCGGCAGGAAGCTCCTTGTCAGCACTCTGGGCAAGATCCAGGCACCCTCGGGGTCCGATGGGATGCAGACCCCATGGGGTGCCTGAGGTGCTCCTTACTCCCTTCATACGCCTGCCTGGGCTTCTCCTGGAGCTGTGATGCCAGAGGGCAGGGAAAGACCCAGGGTCCTTCCATCAAATGGAGACTGCCTTTTTCAGATATCAGAGCACAACTCGGTAGGATGCACCAAGCCTAGATCTGCTAGTACAAGAGCTAAAAGAGAGATGTGAATCATTTGCAGATGATGTAATTACCTGGGGTTTCCACCCGCCGGTAATGGTAGGGGTTAATGCAGACTTCTTTCTGTTTTGAGCCAAATGGGAACTCACAACATTCCAGTGGTTTCAACTCATGGTGAGATTGTAAATCAGGCCAGCGCCACACTCTGCAGTATATGACGTGGGGAAGCCCCTTGCGGTGAGACACCTGCAGCCGCCCATCCAAGGAACGTGGGATCGTGACACATTTACTGGGCTGACCCGGGCAGCTCAGAGCCCTTTCCAGTTCCTCCATGGCACCTTTTTTCTTCTTTAACTTCTTCACCAAGGAATCAACAGCTTTTTCTGCCCACTTTTCCTCCTCATCTCCTTGTTTCCAGCCCAGCAGTCTTTTCACTGCAGGGCTGGTGAAGGAGAATAAGGAACTGATAGGGGTGCTGGAGTGCATAAGAAGCAGAGATTTCACACGAGCCTCAACGGAAGCACAAATTTCTCTCCGGCCTTGCAAAGTCTGCACGGAGTTTCCCTGGTATGGAGATGGACGCTTCCTTCAAGGAAAGGTTTTTCTACACATACGTTCTTGTAGCCTTAGGCATCGGTTACAAGTAGTCCAACAGGGTGGGTCTCAGAACTTTCCAAACATTAAGAAACTGCTGATGAAGTCTGAAAAAACAACACAATACATAGTTAGGCCTCACACACTCCTTTCATTGTTCCTTCAATAAAATCTTTTGAAAGAGAAATCACTCAAAATGTGTATCTAATTTTCAATGGTCTTCTGTTTGTTTTTTTGCTGTTTATTTTGAGTCCAAGCCTCTCCTCCCCACTACCCTCCACATTTTAGAGCTGGACCTCAGAAAGCATTAAGCATCCAGTCACTTCAATTTGCATTTAGAGTTTAATGGTCTAGGCAAATTGTTTCTGGGTTGTGGTTATATTTTCTACAGAAGAAAATGTACCTTTTTTATGCTGGTAGCTGTAGGTTCAGCTCAAGCCATCTTCCACAAATTTAAAACTGTAATATCAAATTTTATGGAAGTAATGCATAGAATATTTTTCTGATTTCAACTCTCTCTGTGTCCGTCCAATCTCAATCTATTGTTGAGAGCTGTACAATATTAACCGTGAAAGTAATTTAAAATTCAACTACTCCCAAATTTCATTTACTGCCTTGAAAGGTCTATCAGTATTCTCTAAGTTTATTAACATTTTCTCACATGCAAGAGAAAAGCCTTGTTTGCCTAGCCAGTCTGGTTTGCACTCTTCAACACTTCATAGTTTTTTGGATATGGTTCGTGCTGGATGGATCCTGAGTCATTTCTGCTAGGAGCTGCTACATCTGACAAAGTCCAACAGAATGAGTTTAGTTCTTGAGGGTTCTTTTTTTGTTTGTTTGTTTGTTTGTTTTTTTTTAATGCAACTGAAGCCCATCTAATTTTAGCTGAAAATGATGTATTTCCACTGACTGGAACTCTGAGGAAAAAAGCCCTTATATGTCAAGCCATCTACTGATTTAAATATACTTCATCGACCCTCTGAGCATACCAAATCCAAAGGTCTGAACTATATACAGGGCACTTAAAGAAGGAGGGGGCAGCTTCTAAATGGACGCCTCCAGAGAAGCAGCTCCATGACTGCCCTACTCCATTCTTGTGGAAGGATTCGGGTCCTTCTTGCCCACCACCAGTAAAGGCCTGGACACAGTCCTCAGCAAGGCTTATATGCAGCCACTGAGGAGACAGAGATATTGCCCCGTGTTGGGAGCAGCAGAGCTTCACAAACCATGTTCTGCAGTTTCCTTAAACACACGGCTCTTGTAAGAGTTCAAAGGGCACCTGAGGACAGTGAGTGCAGGCACAGGTACAACATACTGAGACAGGAGGCAAATCCCAAAGACTGGTTCCTCGACATAGGCTGATACTCTTAGCACCACACAGCTCTGGAGCATGCTGCAAGGTAGAGCACATATTGCTCAGGGCATCAGAGCCTCTTGGACAACCTGCAATGTTTGCTGAGGATCAGTGACTGCCTTGAGCTGTTTTCTTCCTAGCCCTTCTGTTTTGTTCTCACTTTCTCACTGCATTACCCTGCAAAACACTCAGCACCCTGAGAAATGCAGATATATGTAAACATAAGGCCAGGATGGATGGGGCTTTGAGCAACCTGATCCTATGGAAGGAGTCCCATGGCAGGGGGGTTGGATTAGATAATCTTTAAGACCCCTTCCAACCTAAACCATTCTATGATTCTATGTCTCTGATTCTATGAGGTATGATAAGGAGCTTTTTGCCTTCTTCCATGAGAGCAGCAATGATGAGAGCAGAAGCTCAAATTCTCAAAAGCTTTCCACAGAGCTAGGGAGATGGAAGCACTTGGGCCCACAGAAGAGATAACACATAAGTGACCCACTCTTTGGCATGTCACAAACCCCAGCAGAAGCTGCTATTCCCCTCAGAGTCATATTCCAAGCACTAGTGTATAGGAGGCTGCATGAATATATGAACAGAGAGACTGCAAAACTGGAAGGAAGAGCAGGCACACCTTGCTTCAGGCACCCACCACAGTATCGAGCTCTGGCTTATGCAATTTTCGTGTGTATGTCCTTAACTGCCGAAAAAGGCTCTCAACAGAGCACAGCAGAAATCCCCTCACTTGTACCACTCAGCAATCAATGTTCCATTCCAAAGCACTGCTCAAACTTGTCCTACCACGCAAAAAAGAAACTTCAGATTCCAGATTTTTTTCCCTTGCTCTGTAAGTACAAATCCAATGACCTGGGGCATTTAACTGGACGTTTACTAATGCCTCTTAGTCAAAACTGAAGTCTACTCCAAATGCTTAGGGAGCACACGTGAGAATGTAGTAGTTCAGAATGATTTATCACAGGAAAAAACACTAAAGAGGCTTGTAAAACATAACATGGATAAAATTTAGGCAGGAAGTCCCCAGGCTTTGTGGGAGCAGGCTCAGTCTGCAGAGCCCAGCGCCAGCACCATGCAGGTATCCCTGTGCAGTGGAGATCTCTGTCCCTCACTGCCCTGGTGAGAACCTGGGGAAGATCCATCACTGTGCTGCTGACATTGCTTAGCGGCACCAAGACCCATCCTCATGAGATAAAACAAAGCAATGCCGGGATCTCTGTGGATCAGCCCTGAAAGCAGCAGCAGGAAGTGAGGAGAGCTGGGATAAAAGCCCATAGGACCAGTAGTGGTGTAAACGTCTCTGCTCCAGGCTGAGAGGGAAAATGGCTCACACTTCTTATCTGAGGGGGTCTCCCAGGCGTTAGCGTGTGTAAACAACTGCTCCTGATAAGTTAATGCAACGTTACAATCATCAGATACAAAAACATACATGTTCACGAAAAAGTATTGTCCCGAGATTTTCTTTTCCATTTTGACCAAGGTTTTAAATAAACACATTAATCTCGTTCAGTCAAATTAAATAACTCAACAGTGACATCAGTATGAGTCTGAGCGCTATTGTTGCTAGCGGGAGAGTCGCCAAGACTATGTGTATAAAAGCAAAAGCCGTGCTTTGCAGACCATGTGATGTAGTCTCAGATAAGTACATTGCACAATTTCCTAACGCACTCCCGCCGGTTTCTTCCAAAATCTTTTTCTTTCCCCAAATTCAACTGACATACAAAATATAAATGTCATTAAAGAAACTAAACAGCTTTCAAATCATATTATTATCAGAACATCCTAGTTTAACGTTACGAAATTACGTAATACTGCCTACAATTCAGCAGACTAAGCCCTGTGTTGCTTGGCATAGATACCCCATTATGAAACACCTGGGCAGCCTCTCCGCTCCAGGGCTGTAATGACAGAGATGTCAATTCACAATTTAATTTTAACAATCTTTTAGGACAGCAGTTGCTTAAGCTGTATATGCCTTTTTGTAACAGGCAACTTGCCTGCCCAACCGGAAACTTCCAACATCGAAACGTTCCAAAACCACTTTTGGTGTTTTCTCTGCTGATGATCCATCGTGTTTCTCGATGTTCACTGTTTTAGAGTGGCCAGGGTGGGGTGCAGTGTTACAGTTTTGATCCGTATCCCCATCACACATACCAAGCTCTGGGCCATAATGTAATGGAAGTTCGGGTCTCGTCACCTCTATCTCCCTTTGTGACAGTATGATGTGCTATCGTGAATATGAGTCAGGCATTATTCAGGGTACATCCCTAACAAATTCCCTCCTCTGGGATTACAAGGAAGGTTTTATCTGTCTGTCAGGTAAGTGACTGGTCAACACCAAACATGGCCAATATTCTGGGCTGTAATTTTTTATTCCATCACCAAGTTTGGCCCATGGTCTGAATCTTGTTTTAGGCAAGTGGCCAAAGACATATGGCACATGGGCATGGGCCCACCCTTTCATTTCTGTGGTCTGCATAAGGTGGGACTGAAAATGCATCAGCTCGGTTCATTGGCTCCGTTCTCCCTAAACATAGGATGCCTACCTTACCTGTGGCTACACTGGTGCTGGGGAACATCTCTAGGCATAGGAACTTGATTATCTATAGCAAAAATGATCACCACAGTATCTGGAATAGCTTTGGTCTGTGCCAGTAGCACTCTCCCAAATAATTCTCATGCACAGTTCAAGAATTAGCAGGGATCAGGGGTCACTACTAAGAAGAAGTCTGCATAGAGCCATTCTGGTTTGCAGGATGAGATAGCCATTGCACAGCAGTAAGTTTCTCCATCCCAGTTGGCCTCAAGGCCAAGAACAGTACTAGGCATGTTTAATTTTTTAGTATGGAAGCAGTCTTTAAGTAGAATTTTCTTGGCCACATAAACACGTCCAAATTGTTGACACTTGTATCTGACCTCCTCACCCTCAAGTCCCTAAATACCTACTTGAGAAAAACATGTGTGTAAATGGCATAGACCATTCTACCTAAAAGTAAACACCTAGAAAAAAAAAATAGCAAAATCAGGTACGGCACACAGCTAATGCTGGGTGAGATGAGCCTCACCTCAAGTCTGGATGACTGCTAGGCTATGACCCTGCAATATGGACACAAAGTGGAAGGGACAAGGATATTTTCTCCTACTCCTAGGCCTGTTTTTCACCCTCCAGTGTAGAATTACACTGTAGGTCCCCAAGTCAACAGGAGAAATGTGTTCCTTCAGAATCTTCACTGCAGTAACTTCCACCATGTTACTTAAGATTTTGACGTATCAAGAGCAGAGAAAAGCAGATGAAACATCATCACTGTGGGCTTACTCTTTCCTAACCAGAGCCAGGTCCTGCTGAAGTCAGTAAGAGGGGTTCTAGAGTTCATGGAAATTAAACACGCTCTCCTCCATGTCTCACGGGGCAGCACGTTTACACCTCCGCTATGGAAAGATTTTGGGAAGTTTAGAGTTCATTTAATGTAAAAATGATTCACTGTGCTGGGGAAGACTCATGTCACCTCTCAGCAGAATGTCTGTGCAGGACAATATAGAATCACATAATCACAGAATGTTAGGAGTTGGAAGGGACCTCTAGAGATATCTAGCCCAACCTCACCGCCAAAGTAGGGTTACCTAGGGCAGGCCACGCAAGAACACATTCAGGCGGGTTTTGAAAGTCTCCAGAGAAGGAGATGATGATGATGATGGTGAATATGCTGATGAAGTTCCCTCTAATTGAGTTCCTATGGGCATGGCAGTAGAATTGTACCAGCGCTCGTTACATTTCGCTCTAAGCTTTACGCAGAAGTCAAAAACATACGCTAAAGCAAACAGGCTTAAAACACTCCTGCGTAACAGGATGCGCTCCAGCCTCCCTCAAAAGCATACCCGTGCACGCGTGTGCAAGCACAAGGTGTATGCAGATGTGTGCACAGAGCTGGTCTTGGGATAAAGCTCCAAGACACTGCCTCCACTCGGTGCATCTGCCTTGGCTAACTGATGGGTGAGAGGCGTGGCTGTCAGTCTCAAAAAAGGCTGACATCATCGGTTTCGGTGCCCCTGCAACAGCTGAGTAAGGCCACAGAGGGAGATTTCTCAGAGGGTTGTCTAGATATAAGCTGTGCAGTTCTTGGGAGATGCACGCTGCTGGAAAATGGAGTACTGAGACAATTATAGCTGGGAGTCTGCCGCTCAGTGACGAAATCACAACAGAATCGGAAGGGAGAAAATTACTGCAGTTGAACAATGTAAAGGGGAATGCTGTAAACATGCACTTGGCTAGTTATTTTTATCTAGCTCTGATTCAGTTACTTCTACCTACTATGAAAGAGAGAAGCATGTGAGTTTTCTCAGTGTAATCAAGTCTTGACTTGATTTCAAATGTGCCCAGTTGGCAGCAGCCAGCGTGCACCCGGGAGCTGGCAAAGAACTCCGTGGGTCACATCATCACTGCCACTCGTTATGGGGATCTTCCACATCTTAGCAGGGGAAAGGGTTTTAAGATAAATAAATAAATAAACAAACAAGAATACGTTTGCAAATACTTGGGCCTCAAATGAGCGAGGAACCTCGCCAGGCACAGCACTGCCACTCCAGTAACCAGCTCGTGGCTCACCAACAGCAGCCACATGTTACTCTTGACGCCTGTAAATCACTTGAAAAGACTCATGTTGCATTTGTGGCACCCACAACATCATCTGGGATCCCCCAGGGCTGCTTCTTATGTGTGGGGACCACCAGACAAGGGTGCTCTTATGGACCTATCTGAAACCACTGTCTTTTGCCACACAACAAAATAAGGGTGTGAATGAATTATTAATGACAATGTTACCATGTTTTTCCCCAACCACAGAACCTGACATCTAGGGTTTTAATTAAATGAGATGTAAAGAAGGTTGTTCTCTTTTTTTTTTTTTTTTAATTAAGAAACTAAATTTCTTCCTGGTTTGATCCTGAACTGCTCCAATTGAAAACAGCTGCAATGATAGGAAGTAAAGTACTTGAGACTCCAATTCATCCATGTTTCACACAGCCCTGGCAACATCTCATGGTTTATTCCTATAAGCTTAAATGAATAAAGCAAACTTCTGAAACTCATTTTCTTGTTGATTTTTTTCAAGTTTGTTCCAAAAGCTCTTCTACACTGAACTCTGTGTGAAGCCATAAATATCAAAGAGCAAATCTCACAGTACTTCATGGTTCTCTGTCCACTTGTCCATGCTGTGGAGTCTTCACTAAATTCACTATCTCCCGGATAAAATAAGGACAAAATTTTATGCCAGTGCCTAAAAAATCTATGACATCCAAATAATTTCTCTGAGCTTGTGGAATCACTCAAATATTACCTCATCTACTCAGCATCTTTCAGCTTCTCTTAACAGGAATAACACATTCTGATCTGATATAAAAAAGGAAAGATTCAAGTATATATGCTTCACACCTTAACATAGCTACATAAATTTCCACAGGCCGAACACTTTCACATGTATTTAAGAGGTTTAAATTCCATCACAAAGGAAAATTAAGTACCCAGCTCACTTTCAGTATGCCCATGATGCCTGACTAGGAAGGGATGTACCAATTCCTGCAGCAGGATCATTCTAGGAGAGCATATCAACAGATGCTTCAACAAAGCCTCGTGAGCGTGACTTAAGATGGGGAGAACAGGGGGAAACGGACATGGTAACAGTACACCAGTGTGCAAAAGGCTGTTGTAAGAAGGACAGGGGCAATCTGTCTCTCATGTGCACTTGAAGAAACAGGGAGATCATATGGACAGGACAGCTACACATTGGGATAGCTACCTCTGCTAGAAGTCTGTGAGCGCAGATTACACAGCTTTCTTCAAGAATAACCGCACTGGCCTTGAGGACTAGAAAAACCTTTGATGTTTTGTGCAGCCCTACATCCCCTACAACGATGAAGCCAAAGAACTCCTCTCTTCATGTGCAGCACCAGACTAACATGGCTACAACTGGCCTACTGGCCCCCGGGCTACTGGCGTCCTGATGCTCAGGGTAATCCCAAACCAGAGGACTGGATGTTCTCACTGATTTTTGCCTTTGAAAATCTCCCTCAACATTTGAAGGCACCCCACAGAAGTACCACAACCAAAGTCTGTGCAAAAATATGAAACCTGACCAATTTATCACTGTGATCTCTCTTTGACTGCACTTCCTTCCTCGGTATTAATTTTTAAAGGAAACCAGCGACTGATGTTTATATGGAATGAACTGCACTGTGTTCCCTGGCTGGACCACACCGAAGTTTCTGAAATCCAATCCCACGGGGACACATCCTCTTCTCTGCCCCACACCCTGCTCCCCGCAGGCAGGAGGAAGACCCATTCACCCAGTCCCTGCCTTATCCCTTCCTGTGGCTGCCTTGCTCAGGCTCAGATCAGCAGCTCTGCGGAAAAGCCCCTCAGCTGCCTTCCTCCAGCAGAGCCAGAGGCTCAGGAGCACACATGCCATGGGGAAGCTCTGAGGACGTATTTGTGGGAGAAGGCAGGAGGGAGTGGCATATGATGGGGAGATGTATCAACCTGCCCCGGGGAGCCAAAATGTCTTCTCATGGCTCTCGTTATTCCCATTTTATAGACAGTCAGTCCTACATTCCTCACATACCCACCATTCCCAGAGAAACTGCAGCAAAGCCCATCGGTGTTTCTAAAAATGGAACGGTTGGAAATACGGAAAAAATAGAATTCCTGCTTTTAAAATAAACGCTGACTCGTCTCTAGTACAAAGCATGCAGCCAAGTGCCTCCAGAACAAACACTTCACAAAGGAAGAAGGGGACTAGAAAAGAATTTCAGCTTCATTGATAGCCTAAAGTTTGTATCCACACTAATCGGATCCTGTAATCCTTGTTATCAATCACTGGCATTCTTGGAGCCATTCCCAAATACCCATTTTAGGAAAAGGATTTGCTTTGAGTTGAACGTTAAGAATGTTGTGAATAAGGACAGATCTAAAGAACAATTACTTCACCAAGGATGTGGCAGTCAAGTCTGATGGGAACCTATCCTTAAAGTTTAGTGTCTTATATAAGCTGTTAGAAAGGAATGCTCTTTTGGAGCTCTAGTTGTACCTTTACAGTGCACACAGGCAAAAGGCTAAAGCAAATGTTCTCCTTCTGTTCTGTGGTAGCACATCCCTAACAGGAGAACTGGGGGCCAGCTGGGTGAGGTTCAGCACAGTGCCAAATACTATCATTTCCTAGGGGAATACAGAGAAGTGATGGGAGGCTGGCTCCCACAGGCAGATCTGTGAGGCTCGACCCTGGCACCTGGTTCTCCCCACACAAGGACTGCATCTCATGCTTTTGAGATCTGCTGCCTAGTTGTGCCATGTATCTAATGCCACAAAGTCAGAGATAACCTATGATACCAGGAGTTAGCTGGGCAGTCTGTTGCCTCCAAGCACCCCACGTTGACAGGACACTCCCAGCCACCTCTTAGCTGTAGCCTGGCCCAGAGGCTCTCCGCCTAACACCCAAGGTCCTAGAGAGAGAGAGGCACCTGGGAGGTCTGTCAGAGTTACTGGTTAACCCTGTCTGAAGGGTTACGTGGTTGTGGTGTTAACACACAGACACCCTTTGCATCACACAGCTTGGCAAGTGAAATACAGATCAATAAATCATATAGATCATCAATAAATACTCAAAAGCAAGCACTTCCAGAAGTCTGACTGACAGCAGGCTTGAAGAGGGAGCAGCAGTACTGCTGGCCATCTCTGCTTCCTCCCAGGCGAGAAAGCCTGGCCCAGTGCATATGGGGAGATACGTTTCACATGCAAAAGGCTTTCCATATACATCATGTTAGCAGTTTTCCGTGGAATTACATTAGCATTTCATTGTGTTCAAACCATATCACATTCAAATGTGTTTTCCTAAAAGGCTTTCATTGTGCATCACTGTGGGAAATTGCTAATGCAATAAGATTGACATATAGGTTCTCCTGCATCAACATCCGCAGTAATCTGTGCTAATTGAGCCCTCGGTGGCTTGTGAAACCCTGCAGGGGGGAGGAAAGGTGGAGCATCCACAGGGCCTACGTCTTGGAGAACTGTGGAAACTAGATGTGTGGAGAACAGGTAAACACCTATATTAGTGTGGTTTATTCATGCAAAGTCTGATTCAGTGGCAGGGATTGACTTGGTCAAGGCGATGGCGCTCCCAAGCAACAGCACTGAGGCATTTTCCATGAAAAATATCTGGATATGCTTGGAGTCTCTATGGAAGTTATTTCACAACAACGGGACCAAGAATAAAAGGAGCAAGAACTCGTCTATCTAGTTCCCTCCTGTGGGGGGAAAGGAGGAGACAGCTGGCCATTCCCAGTAACCTCAGCTGAAGATGTGGGTGCTCAGCTTCTCTGCAAACCAGAGCACTCACTTATGAGATTAAACAAGCTTCATATGCCTACATTTGAGCCTAGGAGTATAAAATGAAGGCTGGATTCTCTTTAGCTTCTCTTTAGCATCTAAGATGACATGCTATGCTAACAACCAGCTTCAGAAAACACTGAGCAAAAGGCAGAAATAGAGCCTTGGGTAATAAGAAGAAATATTACCTCTCCTCTGCAAACGCATCCCTGGAGTCTGAGGAACACGCCATCTCTCCAGGGTTGTTTCTCCCTTTCCTCTCCTCTCCTACCACTCAGCTCTGTCCTACACAACCCCTCCAGCCCAAGAGTCCCCAGCCCAAAAATCCTTGGTCCAAGTATTAGTCCTGTAGGACACGCAGTAGGGGAGGCATGGGAGCCCCAGGCTGCTGCCTTGCACAGGAAAGAATTTTGATTTCTCTACTCTAGATGTCCCTGTGGAGGCCTCATGCCCTACATGAAGTAATTCAAGATCTGTTGATGAGAGAGAGATAAATTAGCTACCTCATATGTGCTGCAGGGTAAGAAACTACAAGTTGGCAATTGGGTCAGAGTAATTTGACAGAGAAAAGTAGGTTTCATAGAATCATAGAATGTTAAGTGTTGGAAGGGACCTCAAGAGATCATCTAGTCCAACTCCCCTGCCAAAGCAGGATCACCTTGGGCAGGCCACATAGGAACGCATCCAGGCAGGTTTTGAAAGTCTCCAGAGGAGATTCCACAACCTCTCTGGGCAGCCTGTTCCAGTGTTCCGTCACTCTCACAGTAAAGAAGTTTCTCCTCATGTTGAGGCGGAACCACCTGTGTTCTACCTTGTATCCGTTATTTCTTGCCCTGTTATCAGGCACCACAGAAATGAGACTGGCTCCTCCCACTTGTCACCCACCCCTTAGATATTTATAGACATGAATAAGATCACCTCTCATCCTCCTCCAGACTAAACAGCCCCAGTTCTCTCAGCCTTTCCTCATAGGAGAGATTTTCAAGTCCCTTAATCATCCTTGTAGCTCTCTGTTGAACTCTTTCCAAAAGATTCCTGTCTCTCTTGAATTGGGGAGCCCAAAACTGGACACACTATTCCAGGTGTGGTCTCACCAGGGCAGAGTAGAGGCGGAGGAGAACCTCCCTCAACCTGCTGGACACAGTTTTCCTAATGCACCCCAGGAACCCATTGGCCCTCTTGGCTACAAGGGCACATTGCTGTCCCATGGAGAACTCACTATCCACTAGGACTCCAAGGTCTTTCTCCATGGAACTGCTTTCCAGCATGACAACCCCTAATTTGTACTGGTGCCTGGTGTCATTCCTCCTGGATAGGCCAGGCCAGCAAGTAACCATATGGGAGCCTTAAAAAGCCACATGAATTGCTTGTACCTCCAGTCAGGTCTGCATCTACTGTGCAGCGTGTGGGATTGCATCCTGCCACAGGCCTTTGGGTAAATGGTTTTCCCTCAGGTGCCTCAATTTCTGCATCTGTCCTACAGGTACCCTGACAGGGACAGCTTTGCAAAGCATTATGAACTCACATGAAGAGGAATGCTGCATAGGATTGCTTTAAAAAAAAACCAAAAAACAACAATTTTTTATTAAGGAAAGGCACATCAAGAAAACACACACGCAAAAAGATAAAGTGTTGTTGAAATGTATTGACCTCGGCAGCGGGGTTATTTGCGTTATGAAGGATTCTTCATTACATGGAGCTTTGCTGTTAGCAGAGACCACTTTCTGGAAAAGGTACCACCACTGCCAGCTCCGTGCCTGCTGTTCTTCACAGCACGGCTACATGACCGAGTGCACCACCAGACCGAACAAACAGAATAACTGTTATCAAGAAATGGCCAATCTGGCTCCTATTGTAGCCAGGTAATGAGGGTGAAAGGAAGCTTGAAGCAGAACAAACTGCAATGACCCATGGGTCTGTTAATTTTCATTCCTCCTCATTTCTCTCTTTCAGTGGACGGCGAGTTTGAGGCCAATAGTTCTGAGGAACTTTGGAAGTGGGGAATATTTTGAAAGCCTAAATAACGACCAGGCATATAGAGAGACTCCAGAACAGGAGTCTGCATGGAGATGTTTCAGGAATAAAAGCAAAAGATGCAGGATTTTGGCAGGGGTCATGCTGACTGGGAGTAGAACGTAGGTGGGAGAAAAAGAGCTTGTTGGGAAATGGGAGGTTGCAGTATCAAGCTGGAAAGTTGCCACAGTGTGGACTAATGCTTTGGCAGCTGCAAACAAAACAAAGGAGGAATGTAAGAAGTAGCACAAAGGAAAAGCGTCAAGAGATACCTGGGAGTACCAACACCTGTGAAGAAAGAAGAGGAAAAGATGATGCTAAGTTTGGCAGTGATGCTACTGACAAGGAAAAAGAGTGGGAAGGAAACAATTTCTGAAGGGAAGGTTGTGGGAAAGATAAGGCATTTTTCCTCCCAGTCAAAAATACACCTAGATCTTAATGATGTTTCAGAAAAAAGGAGACAGATAATCAGGTTTTCTTCCATCTGTTTTGTTTTGTGCTTTTCTGTAGAGATGACTGCATGAACTGGGAAACTGACTCCATTCCATGTCCACTTCCACTATGTCCTTGTTGTGCCCTTGTTCAAAGGAGCTGAAACCTCAAAGCAAACTGCTCAACCTTCCATCTGTCTAAGACATTGCAAAAGTTCTTGCAAAAACCTGCATGGGGTCCTGTAGAACGATCAGTCTAAAAAAATCACAGGTATCTGCACAAAACTTGGGCAGATAATGTTTAACCTGTTTTGATTTAAATGCCTCCATGTACTACTCGGGATCTCAGTCTGGGCGCTGATCCCACAGTCTATTAGATCCACTCATCTGCAAAAGCACAGCAAGGTTTTCAGCTGCTATAATAAATACACAAGGGCCCTAGGCTCTTTAATTCACCTCTTCATCTGTAAAATTCCCACAGTATTAACCATTCAAACATTATAGACAAAATACATCATGGGAAATAATCTGGGATATTTTTGAAAAATTAATTTTATTATACTGTCTTCAGAATCTAATGCTTCCTTACAACAAATGTTCTCAAAGACAGTAATAGGACAGCAATGATTCTCTCAAATTGTCATGGTTATTACTATATTTTGTTGTTAATGTACAATAACACTAATGATTCTTTATACCTGCCTGCAGCAGGAAACTAGGCAGTCTACCAGAACAACCTTTCCTATGTACATTTTTGCTGTGCTGTTTGCAGTTGAAATATTTATAACGGGTTTCTTTTTTATTTCTTCCTCATCCCTGGTATTATTATTTGTAAGGGGTGTACTAGACAGCAAATGGACTCTCTGTACACTTGCACTACATTTTTTGCAGCAGACAAATTACCCAGAGCACATATATTTTTTCTCTTCTGGCTCTCCTTGTTCTGTTAAGTTTCTCTGAAATGAGGTGCCCAGTACTGATGCTGGAATTACTGTTAGCCAGTATCAGCACCAGTGATAAACTCTAGTTAGTGTTTTGGTTAGAGGTCACTTGTAATTAGCACTCATTGTGCTTTGAATTTAACAATGGAAAAATAAAACTTTATAGAGACAGATTAGCCTAGCCATCAAAATTACAGCACTTTAGCATTCAGGAGGGAGGATTACATGACACACTATCTCCTGGGCTGATAACAGCAGATAGCTAAGGATTCGAATGTGAGATGCAGAAAGTCTGTAAAAGAATAAAAGGAGAGAAAGGAGGATTAATTGTCCAGATGTTATGTGATACATTATGCTGACACTTCTACACTCCTGTTTTCGTGAGTCAGGGCTCGTCTTGTACCCACTGAAGACAACAAGGGGCACTGCCACCAGTTTCCATGAGAGCAGGTTCCAAAACCAAGGTGCTACTCAGTTCCTGTACACGTCCCCACTTTCTGCAGATTTGGCACATATGTGCATGTCTCTTGGCCTCGGGCAATCACACTAATAAAACAGTAATACTCAGCTTCGTCACAAAGTTGTGCAGTTGACAGCTTTGTGTGTTACTTTTCTGTTGCTGTACATAAATAAAAGCTTCTATCTCCAGCCTGTATCATTTTACAAGTCCTGATTATCATAAGGATTCATGATAAAATACACTTGACCCTTAATCCAGTCATTTTTTGCTGAATTACTGGTTACGTGCAAGTTAGCAAAGTGAAGAAGAAAACGTTCTTAACCATCACAAAGGGCAGACAAGAATGAGAACTACTACCGGACTCAGTAAATGTAACACAACATATCCTACTTGATACAACTCACTTTAAATATATTTTGGGGCATGTTTACTTTAGCTACTACATTAAATTAACTCAATATTAAAAAAAAAATAAAAAAATCAACAAACAAACCACAAACACCCCAGCCTCTGCTTTAAAATCTAGCAGGAAGCAAATATGAACGAGCCAGACACTGGTACTTATCAAATCTGAAAGAAGGGAGTTGTCTGGCTGGATTAAAATGGATGAGGCTTGTTTGAGTGATGACATTTGTCCTACCATTGCTGAAGGGAAGAATTTTGCAGCGCCTTCTTCAGCTCATACTCCTGAAGACATGAAGATTACTCCTACCGCACAAATACGCGCGCAGATAACGATGCACATTTCCACACATCGGAAATACAAAGTACCGAAACTTGCGTTTATCTGCAGCGTCCTTCCCAAACCACCGCAAATTTGAACACGCTCCGAAGCTGTGCACGTCGTTTCCCACTTCTGCCAAGGGAGACCTCATTCACTAAAAACCTTTCTGGGCTTACTTTTTTTTTTTTTTTCCCACTAATTTATAAAAGTAATTAACAGTGCACGTGTGTGTGCGTGCGTGTGCATGCGCGTCCATGTGTGTGTCATTTATTTTTATTCCCACGAATGCCTCTTTTAAAGCAGATCTGGCTAGCATCAAATAAATTTACCCATAAAATCAACGTAGAAAAACACTGAGGTACTGTACAATATCCGAATTGTTACAAGTGAGTAGAACTTTGAATTCCCTCCACTTAGAGCTGCCTGAGCATCGAGGTGAAATTACAATAATTCATAATTTGCCATATCGAGGGCAACTGTTTTTGGAAATGTTTGTTATTTCCTAACAAGTAACGTTTTCACTTCAGAGCCAAGGGGGAAAAAAAAAAAAAAAGAAAAAAGAAAAACTGAGAGTCCCGTTTGTAGCGGGAATACAATCCCAAACCTCAGCAATTCTGCTCCGTTTTTGCTTGGGAGTGTGTCCAGGAGCGGGATTTCTTGAACAGAAAATAACCTCTGAAAGGAAAAGTATTTACAAACGTGTCATGCGGGGTTTTTGTTGGGGTATTTTTTTCTGTTGGTTTGTTGTGGTTTTTTTCTGTCTCCTCCTTAAACGAGAAGGAAAGAAATCCTAACAGCGGGAAGACTTGTCAGCGTTTAACCATCCATAAAAATGGGGTTTTTTTTCCGTCGCGCTCCTCCTTTCTTTTGCAGTCCTGGCGTCGGTTTGTCTCATCTCGCTGCTGCCCCAGCCCCAGCCCCCGCCCGCACAGCGCCCCAGCGCAGCGGGGCCGGGGCCGGCAGCAG